>JAVTVJ010001507.1:0-13980 GCA_034509425.1 Eopsaltria australis | reverse complement strand
GGAATGGCTGTCCCAGGCTGTGCTGATCCCATTTTTCTGCCCAAACCTTGGGAATGGCTGTCCCAGGCTGTGCTGATCCCATTTTTCTGCCCAACTTTGGGAATGGCTGTCCCAGGCTGTGCTGATCCCATTTTTCTGCCCAAACCTTGGGAATGGCTGTCCCAGGCTGTGCTGATCCCATTTTTCTGCCCAAACCTTGGGAATGGCTGTCCCAGGCTGTGCTGATCCCATTTTTCTTCCAAAATTTGGGAATGGCTGTCCCAGGCTGTGCTGATCCCATTTTTCTGCCAAAACCTTGGGAATGGCTGTCCCAGGCTGTGCTGATCCCATTTTTCTTCTCAAACCTTGGGAATGGCTGTCCCAGGCTGTGCTGATCCCATTTTTCTGCCTCTTAAAGAGGGAACAATTCCAAAATCCAGCATCCCATAAATCTGAAGGCACAGCATCCCTCTCCCAGAGATTTCACCCCCCTCTTGTTGGGACTCTGTGTCCTTGACCCTTTTCCTGCTGTCAGAATTCCAGGACCATCCCTTCAGCCACACTCCCTCTGTGCCAGCACTCTCTGGACACATCATTCCCACCCCAGGAGGATCCATCTGCTTCTTGTTCTTGCCTCTTCCCATCTCTTCCCTTCCCAGCCCAGTTTTTCCTGGTTTTCCCACCACATCCTCAATATCCCTGGGTTTTTTTCTCTTCTCAGCCATTATTGTGTGGAAAATAAGCAGGAAAATCAACATCCAGCCATTCCACACTCCAACCAAACAGGGATGAAATGCTGCCACATTTTGGACACTGAAAGCCAAATCTTCCAGGGATTCACCCTAAAATCAATCCCCAAACCTGTGCTTGGTAGGAGCTTAAAACAGGGCTCTATTAGGTGAAATAATCTGATTTTTGAGAATAATGCAGCTGAAAAGAGCCATGAAAGATGGGTGATGCTGTCTCTTATTTAGGAATGGGATTTTTCCCTTTTGGAATGAGAGATGGGTGATGTTGTCTCTTATTTAGGAATGGGATTTTTCCCTTTTGGAATGAGAGATGTGTGATTCTGTCTCTTAATTAGGAATGATTTTTTCCTTTTGGGATGGAAGATGTGTGATTCTGTCTCTTATTTAGGAATGGTTTTTTTCCCTTTTGGGATGAAAGATGGGTGATGATATCTCTTATTTAGGAATGGGATTTTTCCCTTCTGGGATGAAAGATGGGTGATGTTGTCTCTTAGTTAGGAATGTTTTTTTTCTCTTTTGGAATGAGAGATGGGTGATGATATCTCTTATTTAGGAATAGGTTTTTTCCCTTTTGGGATGAAAGGTGAGTGATGCTGTCTCTTATTTGGGATTTTTCTCCCTTTTGGGATGGTGGGACAAGGTGGGTGAGGATCCTTGTTCCCATTTCTGAACCTTCCCCATCTCTTATGAAAAAATGGTGTAAGTTAAAAAAAATCTTCAAGGCCCTTTCCAACCATTCCATGATTTGTATTTGTTGTGGGCATGAGTGGATGGGGTTTCTGTTTCATGTTGGATGAAACTCATCACTGAGATATCAACATTTAAGTAAAACCCTCTCTCCACAGCCAAAACCACAAAAGTGGCCTCAATTTGGATCAAACCCCTCACTTGATATTTTTTCTCTGTCTATGACTGTCACAAGCTGAATTCCTGACAGACCTAGAAACATTTAAATTGATAAAAAACCTAGAATTTTAATTTATTTTTTTTTTATTCCAAATACCTTCTCATTTTCTGCAGCATTCCCCTCTCTGCTGTGAATTCCTGGCCTCTGTGTGAGATCCCACTCGAGAAACCCAGACTGGTGCCAGCTTTTCTGAAGAGCTGCTGGAAATAGATTCCCACCACCACCCCCTGAGCGAAAAAGTCGTGGTGTTTGCTTTCTCCTCCCGGAGCTGGAGCTGAGTGTGTCATCCTGGCAGGGATTGTGGGGATAACAGACCAAACAATCTGAAGTGAATCCTGGCTTTTTCATGGCTGTGACACCAGCTTTGCATGGCCAGCAGTGTTTGGGTTGTGCCACAGTCCCATCCACGGGTGTTTTCACTAAAATCTCATTTAAAACGATGCACACCAGGAAGAAAAAGAGAAGGAAAATCAAGCTAAACTGTTGGAGAAGTGTCTGATGGCTCTAAGTTTTCTCCACACTTCCCATTATCCTGTTTATTTTCCAGCTGCTAATTCCTGTTAAGGACATGCACCACTGGAAAGTCTTCTGGGTGGAATTGAGAAGATGGAGCCTGGGTGGTTTCATTTCCTCATCCAAAGAGGGCCGTGTTTTGCTGTGTAAATATTCTGCTGCTGTTGAGTGAAAGCAGAGTTGGACCAGGAAAAACCTCAGGGAGGACTAGAAAAGCAAAATCAGTCTGATTTGATGGAATTGTAGAGTGCTGGGCCTGGAAAGGACCTTAAACCCATCTCATTCCACTATCCCAGGCTGCTCCAAGAGTCCAGCCTGGCCTGGAACACTGCCAGGGATCCAGGATGGATTTCCCCACGCTGCAGTTCCCTTTTAGGCACATCCTTGTTCTCCCTGGCACCAGGAGTGCTGTTCCCACACACTGGGCTTAGTCACTGCAAAGCCAAGCACATCAAATACATCCTCATTTACAAGCAGAGAAGGCAAATACTCCGAAAAAAAAAAGGAAATTATTTATCAGAAAACAGGTTTGTCATGCGAAATATTGGCGTGAAGCACAAAGGTGAGCAGAGCAGATTGGTTTGCTGCACCTCAGAGGCAGCATGAGCACAACCTCTGATGTAAATGTTACTATAGTAACAGTGGTTTTATTTAAGAGCCCATTAAATAGACATATCAAAGCCATCCAGCCTGTCAAAATGAAAGTTAAACTGCACAGCCTGCTGCTTCAAGGACCACTTTTTTTAGCCAGACTTGTGTGTTTTGCTGCAGTTTCCCCCCCCCCCCCCTCCTTGAATGCACTCAGGATCATCTTCTTGCCAAATGACACCGTGGCACTTGGGAAATGAGCTGCACTAATGGTGACAGCACTAATTACCTGGGACCTCTCATGGAGCCGTGTGAAGGCTTCAAAAGGGATGAAAATTCCTTCTGGGGAATTTGCTGCAGATCGTTCCCTTCTGCCTCCCTCCAAAGCTTATTCCTATATAAAAAAAAAATAAAGAATATGTTATGGAATATTATCTGTTCATCCTTCCTATTCCAGGGATTCAGCTGAGCTTCCCTTGGGAAGCCAAGGGTGTTTGGTGCCACTTGGTTTTCATCCCTTTTTTTCCTTCTTCCCTCTCCATGAGCAGCTGCTGTGGCTCTGTGCTCCCCCTGGCCCCGTGCTGGGTGCCAGTTCTGCCCCTCAAACCATGCTTTGATTACAAAGTAATCACAGGTTTGCAGAAGTGAAGGGTCAGATCTTGTGGGTATCAGGGGTTTATGGGTTTTGTGCTCATGTGTTTCATTTTGGAAGCTTCCCTGTGCTTGCTGTGGCGTAAACTCCTGGTGCTGTTTGCCTAAAAGATGGACAGGAGAAGGGGGAATGGCTTCACATTGAAAGAAAGTGGCTTTGAGTTGGATGTTGGGAAGGAATTCCAGGCTGGGAGGGTGGGGAGGCCCTGGAATAGAATTCCCAGATTTGCTGTGGCTGCCCCTGGATCCCAAGGCCAGGTTGGAGCACCCTGGGGTGGTGGGAGGTGTCCCTGGATGGAACTGGATGGGATTTAAGGTCCCTCCCAACCCAAACCACCCTGGCATTCCCTGATCCTCCTTGGATAATCCATATGGATGTAAAACTGAGCAGGAGATCATTGACTGGAAAGCTGAGCAGGGGATTAGGAATTTTTATCAGTAAGAGATCAGGGAGTTACGATGATCTGCCACACAGAGGCTCTGTGGCTGTATCCAGCACAATTGGTGGAAGTGGAAGGAATTGCTTTCATGTCACTTTTTAAAAATAAATAAACCCCCAAGGCTGAAGTTTTGTTCTGTCAGAGAACAGTTCTGTGTTTCTTGCTCACACTTAGATTCAAAACATGCACAGAGGTCACTGAAATCTTCTCGTGTGCTTTGCAAAACCACTTGGGGCTTGGTATTTTATGGTATTTTGTTGTTTTTCAGCATGAAACTCGTTGAAAGGCTTCTGGACCCTTTTTATTTTTAGAATGCTTTGAGGGAGAAAATCTGAGGTGAAAAGTGGAGGTTGAGAGAAAGAAAATTTCCTTGTTTGTATTTATAATAAAAGACTCTCCAAAAGTTGTTCTAATTCCACAAAAGGGGAGGCCCTGAGCAAAGGGAATGCTGTGCTGAGGCTGGAGAACATCATGGATCCTGGATTTCCATATCCTGGTGAGTAAAGCAGGGAGAAACTGAAAATCCTGGAGTGAAAATGGTAACAAAACAGCAAAATAGAAATTTGGTGAGGTAATTGAGACATGAAGGTAAACAGCAGAACAGGGGTGAAAATATTTGAGCAAGAAGATGTCAATAAACTCAGTTGTAGAGTAATAGAATCACGGAATTCATTGGGGTTGGAAAAACCCTTCAGGATTGAGTCCTGACCCCCACCTTGTCCCCAGCCCAGAGCTCTGAGTGCCACATCCAGGAATTCCTTGGGCACCTCCAGGGATGGGCACTCCAAACCTCCCTGGGCAGCTCCAAGCTCTGAGCACCCTTTCCAAGGAGAAATTCCTGCTGATGTCCAACCTGAGCCTCCTCTCTTGTCCTGTCCCTGTTCCCTGACTCCCACCTGGCTCCCTGCTCCTGGCAGGGATTTGTGCAGAGCCTTAGGAGGCTCCAGGAAAGCTGATCCGTAAAGAGATCAAATAATAATAAACTGGAATTGCAGTTTACACAAAGGATGGAACAACGAGGTAACACCCATCAAAGAACCCTGAAAGGAGGAATTACCTGTCTTCTGTCTTCCCTAAGAGGATTAAACTCAAGGAAGATTTAGTTTAGGTATTATGGGAGGGGAAAAAAAACTTTCAAAATAAATAAATATGCAGTAGTGGAGGCTTTGGAGGGGATTTTTTTTTTCCTGGTTGGCTGAACTGCAGTGGCACATGGGGAAGTGAAAGAAAACTCTGTGAAATGTTTGTCTCAAGATATTCTAAATAAAAGGATTTTCTAGTGGCAGCTTTTGACAGCTTTTGCTTATGCTGTGAAAGTCTGGGATATGAAACCTTCTGTGGCTTCCTAACCTCAGACGTGAGCTGTGTTTAGTCAGATTTCCCAAACTGCCACATTAGAACCAGGAAATATCGTAAAAATAGAATTTATCAATTAAGAGAGGGTTATTTTAATAAGGAGTGAAATTGGCTGATGCTGCTTTGAGGAAATGGGTTGTGAATTACAGAAAGTCAATAAATAAATTAAAGCCAGTCAGTGGGTTTGCTCATGGGAAAAGTGTTTACACCGTCCAAAAGATAGTTCCAGTCTGGTTATTTGAGAACAACTTGCAATAGGGAAACAAAAATATTTGTCTTTATACCTCATGAAGCAGAGATATTGCGTTTGCATTTCTTTTAAAATAATATTGCTGGAAAGAAAAACGATTGTGTAAAACCCTCAGCTGGGCCTGGCTGGGACTTTCCAGTCTCTGATTCAGTAGTTCTGAATTTTGCTGCCTTTAAAAAAAGGATGAGCACAAGCAAAATGAAAGGTGCATCTTTTCTAGCCGTGCTCAGCCCTCACTTGAAGCTCCTTGAAATAATTTTTGGGTGTTGTTTTTTTAATTGCAGGTTCCTGTTAAATAAGTGGTATTGCTTTACACCTGTCAACTCCTCAAACGCTGGGGTGCAAAAGGGTCAAAAATGTGATTTAGTCCATTAGTTGTGGAGTAAAAGGTGATTTATAGCAACTGCTCTTAAATTAGAGCCAGCAGACAATGGATATGTGAATTACAGCACAACGAGGTCATGAGGTATTTGAATTAATTAACATCATTAAGTGGTGCCAGGCCAGGTTGGATGAGCCTTGGACAACCTGGTCTAGTGGAAAGTGGCAAGGGTGTGATTTAACTCTTCCAAGGTTCCCCCTACTGTGTCTGTAGGAATTTTAGTCTCCTGCTCCCCTGTTATCCTTCGTGCTCCCGGTCAACATCGGTGTCTTAATGCCAGAGGAGATTCTGATGGAACGTGGGGAGCAGAGCCCGACCCCCCTGAGCCCCCTCCTGTCAGGGACTGTGCAGAGCCACAAGGTCCCTCCTGAGCCTCCTTTGCTCCAGGCTGAGCCCCTTTCCAGCTCCCTCAGGGATTCTCCAGCCCCTTTCCAGCTCCCTCAGGGATTCTCCAGACCCTTCCCAGCTCCCTCAGGGATTCTCCAGCCCCTTTCCAGCTCCCTCAGGGATTCTCCAGACCCTTCCCAGCTCCCTCAGCCTCTCCTGGGGCTCCAGACCCTTCCCCAGCTCCTCCCTGAGGGTGCCGCTGCTCCAGCCCTTTCCCAGCTCCTTCCCCGCTCCTTTCCCGCTATCCCGTGTGTGAGGGGCCGGGGCGGGCGGGGCGCTGGGCCGGGGCGGGGCGGCGGAAGGGTCGGGGCTGAGGGGAGCCGGGCTGGGGACGGAGGGATCGGGGCTGAGTGGAACCGGGGGAGCTGAGGGGAGCCGGGCTGAGGGGAGCCGGGCTGAGGGGTCGGAGCTGAGGGGAGCCGGGCTGAGGGGTTGGAGCTGAGGGGAGCCGGGCTGAGGGGTTGGAGCTGAGGGGAGCCGGGCTGAGGGGTCGGAGCTGAGGGGAGCCGGGCTGAGGGCAGCGCCCGTCCGGGTCTCGCCATCGGAGCCGCCGTGGCAGCGTCGCTTCAATCGCCTTCACTTCAAGTCGGGACGCCGAGAGCAAAGAGAAGCAGGTTGGTGAATTTACTTTTTTTTCCCCCCGCGTTTTTTCACTCTAATTTCCTGGAACTCCCCCCCCGAGTACAGCCCGCAGGCGGTTCCACATCCCGCTCGCAGATCCAGGCGATTTTAGTGTACCCAGATCAGCCCTTTCTCTCCTTTTATTCGCTGAGATTCAGCGTCAGAAGCAAAAGAAAAATAAATCTCGGTGAATGTGGGCTGTGAGTCCCTGATGCTGCGGGAGCTGTGATAGAAGAGCGCTTGGGAAAGTTAATGAGTGGCACAGCTTTTATGAATAGAGTTCATAATGAACACACGGAGAGCCCTTAACTTCCAAGTGTGTCTATAGCGTTGAAATAACCTTTAAGTGCCAAGGAATCCCAGGAGCTCTGCAGGTAAGGAAGGGCAGATCCACGGCGTGAATGAGGAGTGGTTTCACTTCAAACAAGAGAAATTCCACGATCTGGAGAAACTCTGAAGAGTTCGGGATGTTTTGCTGTCGAGTCTCAGGGGAGAAGCTCCACCAGCAGGTTCAGAGCTGGATTTGGAGCTGTGCTTCTGCCCAGCTTGGGTTGCCTTTATGAAAGCTTTAATATTAGCAAAATTATTCAGTGTGGGTCATACTCGTTTCTATTTTGTGTGTTTTACTCAGAACTCTTTATTAAGAATGGTTGTTGATATGCTCCATGGCAAATGGAATTCCATGCTCAGACCATCAGGACTGGAAAGCCCTTGGCACCCTTAAAGAACAGGTCAGAGGATGCTGTGCATGGACATTTTTATGAAAATATTTTTATGCTTTCTAGAGATTTTTAATATTTAAAACCAGCCCTAGTGCAGTGCTTGCAAAAGTCAGGGATTGTTTATATGTTTTTCCATGCCCAGGTTTGTGGCCCCTGGTCATTTTGGGTTGTGTTGAACATGTTTTCCCTGCTGATAAGCCAGGGGATTCTAGGATTTCTCACCTGTCAATAAAAATGATCTTATTTCATTGCCTGTCTTATCTGCTGTGTTTTGGTTTCAACCCCAACTCTGCTTGCTGAGGAATTCTGTGATTATGTTGGTATGGAGAGGAATATAGTAGTTACATAAGAAATCAGAAAATTCCTATTACACAGCAGCAGCAAAGTCAGTGATTAAATTATTCCAGAATAATGTAAGATATGTTTGTTAAAAAGGACCCCAATTCCCTCCTTTTGTATGGACACTTCCCCAGCCACAAATAAACCAATTCCTCCTGGCTGTGTTAATTTATTCTCTCCAGGACAGAGCTTACAAGTTTTAATAATTCTCTTTATTTAACTTCCTGTTCCTGTAAATATTCTTGTAAAACTTGTATTCTTTCTTACAATGGAGTAAGGAATTCTGGCAAGTTCACTCTTCTCACTGGTAAAGATTTTGGGGAATCCTGTCTGCTCCAGGTACTTTTATCTGTTGATAACTCTTTTTACCCAGTTCTGCAAAGTTTACACAAGGAAGCTGAACTTTGAACAGCAAAGGGGCTGATTCTGGGGACATGCAGCTTACAGGGCTTTTTTGATCATGTACAGCCCTGGGTTTGTTCAGAAATGTTGTTGGAGCCAGGATTGGAAAAACCCCTCTAAAAACCAGCCTAGGTGGGTGTGATAGAGCAGATTCCGAGCTGGGCTGAATTGTGGGTTTGCCTTCTGCTCCAAATATTAAATTAGAGCTGACACCAGAACCTCTGATTGCTCTGTCTGGTCATTTTTATAGAAAAACCCCAAAATCATTAAGGTTGGAAAAGCCTTCCAAGACCATCAAGTCCAACCTTGTCCCCAGCCCAGAGCTCTGAGTGTCACATCCAGGACTTCCTTGGACAGCTCCAGGGATGGGGACTCCAAACCTCCCTGGGCAGCCCCTTCCAATCCTGACCAACCTTTCCAGGGAGAAATTCTCCCTTAATTATTTTTTTTATCTTCACTAAACTCCATATATTTATAATTTTCCTTCCCTCTGGGGTTCTGGGGCTCTGTGGTTGTTTTCTTTTCAGTGTAAATAGGAGTTAAAACTCCAACACCCAGGACCTATGGATAACTTTATAAATTTTGGAAATGGATGTCCAGTTGTTTTGGAAGTGATCTCTGCCAGTTTCCTGTTGGGAAAGGGTTGAAGTATGAACAGGGAATTTTTGTTGGTCCTATAAAAGAGAAACATGGGCTGCTTCTCCTTAAACCCTTTACAGTGTGAATAATGTACATTTATGTCAAAGAAACTCTTCTAAAAGGTTTTTCTCTTTTTACTTCTGTCAGAAATTTGGGAGAATCTAAATAACTTCAGTTATAGGCTCTTGGAAATAACTCCTGCCTGTATCTTTGTGGAATGACCTGGTAGCTCCATAATTCCTCTGGCTTTATTGGCTCTCCTATTTGGAATAAACTAATGGAAAAGGAACAGGCAAGGTGGGTCACCAGCAGCTGTGCTGAGAGCCAAATTGTCCCCTGAAATAGGGGCTGGGAAAATCTGAGATTCCCACTTTAATTGCTGAAAATGGAGCTTAAAAAGCACCTGGTGGATGGGGAGAAAAGTGGATGGGATTGATTCATCCTCATAAAGTGCTGGAGAAATTCAGCTCCTGCTGAATTTTTGGGAGAACAGGATCTGGGAATTGTGACTTCCCTGGGCAGCTGCCTGCTGCTTCAGGTGGGTATTGAATATATAAATAAATGTATTTTCCAGGACACACAGCCCCAAACTGCAAGGCCAGTGCATTACATAACCTTGGCACTGCCTCTTTTGGCTCCGTGGATGTTCTCAAGGAAAGAGTCCTCAGAAATATTTCAGGAATGGAGCACTTTGGAGGGATTCCCTCACTCGAATTTCTCGCCCTGGCATTTGCTGTCTGACTTGAGCTGTGGATTTTACTCAGCACTCAGTTCTTCGCTACAACAGCAGCCAAACTCTCCTCTGTGGAGCTTTAAGTATAAAAATATATTTGGGTTTTAGCAGAATTTATGTAACTGTTGGGTGAAAATAAAAAAGAACCAAGTGTCTGAAATGAAAGAAGGGTAATGAAAGCTGTAAAGTTTAGTGAAGTCTTCCCTGTTGAAATGGGTGAGTGCTTCTGTGTGTGCTGCACTTGGAAAATTCTCATTTTTTTCTTCCTTTCTGGCCTGTTCTTCCTTTCCCCTCTAGAGAGAAGTGTCACTCCCCATCCCAGAGTGCTGGAATTAGATGATTTTTAAGTTCTTTTCCGAACCATTCTGCTTTTCCACGATTATTCTTACAAAGGTGTCAGCATCAAATGAACCAAAATGCACCAAAATGAAAGATTTGACTGATAATTATAATTAATTTTCTGTGTGTTTTTCAGGTCAGCTCCACAAAACAAGATGTGTTGGCAAATCATCCCAACCATGTTTGTGCTGACAGGTAAGTCACTAAAAAATATCCCAAAAACCAGTTTGGAATAACTGGTTTGAGATCAGGAAACATCAGTAAAAAACACGTGGTGAGTCAGGACACATCCAAAGGAACGCCCTGGGCAGAATTTGATGAGATAGAAATTTGTGGGGAATTTGTTTTATGTAAGGAGAAATCCCATTTTCAGCAGAAGTGCAGTTTTTTAGTGCAGCCAGGTGTGAGCTCTGCTCCTGGAGGATGCTGCCAGTCCTGCTCCTGTGGGCTGCCAAAGGGTGCTCAGCTCACTCCAAATGCTGCATTAACAAACTGGGAAATGCCTCTGACAGTATTGGCATCTGCTCTGCAGGGACAGCTGGTATTTGCCTTCCTTTTTTATTTTTTTTTTTATTAAAATAAGGACTATTTAAAGAGTTTTGATGATGGTGCTTAGGGAGAAAGCAGACCTTGTAATCCAGCAAAGTTATTTTGAAAATTTGTGTCATCTTTACAAAATATGAATAAAAAATATGAATAAATCATTAGATTTAGGTACCTTTTATATCCATAAACACCTTTTTATCTTGCTCTATATCCACTCAGTATCAAATACTGCATTGCTGACATTCTTTTAAATGCTCTTTGTGATCTAAACATATCCAGGCTTTCATTGGAAAACCTGGATGCTCCTGGGACTTCAGAGCAGTTTGTCACCATCTGATGGCCCTGCTCACCCAACCTGCTGCTGCTCTGGGGACAGAACTGCAATCAGCCCTTCCTCTGGGGCATTTTAACTTCATTTCCTGTATTTCTGTAGAAAGGAGCTGAGCACTTTTTTGACATTGTAAGAATTAATTAATCCCTTGAGACGATCTGTGATACACAAAGGGAAGTTCCTCAGAAAAAGGGATGAGCTGGGGACAATGCTGCTTCTCTGTCCTGCTCTATGCCACTTGTTTGTCCCTTTTTTAATCATGGATTGTGGCCTGAGAGTGTTTGCTCCTGCAGGAGGCCTAATGAAGCTGGGATTTACAGAGGCACAAACTCTCTTTAGTGGGAGAGGAGGGAAGAGCAGAACCCTGCAGGACTCTGGCAGCTCAAAATCTGTGTGGGGAGAAAGCAAAACCCTCTGCAAAATAACCCTCAAAATCTGTGTGGGGAGAAAGCAAAACACTGCAGAATAACCCCCAAAATCTGTGTGGGGAGAAAGCAAAACCCTCTGCAGAATAACCCTCAAAATCTGTGTGGGGAGAAAGCAAAACCCTCTGCAGAATAACCCCCAAAATCTGTGTGGGGAGAAAGCAAAACCCTCTGCAGAATAACCCTCAAAATCTGTGTGGGGAGAAAGCAAAACACTGCAGAATAACCCTCAAAATCTGTGTGGGGAGAAAGCAAAACCCTCTGCAGAATAACCCTCAAAATCTGTGTGGGGAGAAAGCAAAACCCTCTGCAGAATAACCCCCAAAAACTGTGTGGGGAGAAAGCAAAACCCTGTGCAGAATAACCCTCAACATCTGTGTGGGGAGAAAGCAAAACCTTCTGCAGAATAAGCCTCAAAATCTGTGTGGGGAGAAAGCAAAACACTGCAGAATAACCCTCAACATCTGTGTGGGGAGAAAGCAAAACACTGCAGAATAACCCCC
This sequence comes from Eopsaltria australis, assembly GCA_034509425.1. Classification (NCBI taxonomy): domain Eukaryota; kingdom Metazoa; phylum Chordata; class Aves; order Passeriformes; family Petroicidae; genus Eopsaltria; species Eopsaltria australis. Next base: position 2,178 of record JAVTVJ010001507.1, on the reverse strand, counting down.
AAAATCTGTGTGGGGAGAAAGCAAAACCCTCTGCAGAATAACCCCCAAAATCTGTGTGGGGAGAAAGCAAAACACTCTGCAGAATAACCCTCAAAATCTGTGTGGGGAGAAAGCAAAACACTCTGCAGAATAACCCCCAAAATCTGTGTGGGGAGAAAGCAAAACCCTCTGCAGAATAACCCTCAAAATCTGTGTGGGGAGAAAGCAAAACCCTCTGCAGAATAACCCTCTGCATCTCCTGTTTTTAACAGCTTTTTTTAGAGCTCTCATTTCATATTTTGATATTATTTAGCTCGTGCTCTGTGCTGGAGAATTGGAAATTTCTATTAATCCAACAGTGCTAGAGATACTCTGGTATTTCTTATTCTGGCTACTGCAAGGCAATACATAGAGCATCAATTAATTTCTATTTAATGAACTGCTTGGAATTTCTGCCCTTCCTGAGCAAAATGCAAAGTGCACCAATGCTCCCGTGCCTTGCTGCAAAATTGAGCTTTAATCTTTGAATTCACAAAGTGTTTTACAGGAAGTTTCCTGCTTATCCTTCTCTAAACCATTGTGAGCACAATTCGAGCTAGGACTTATCTACAAATGTGCTCAGAGTGGTTTTATTTTAAGTCTGATGGAAAAAAATGATCATTTTCCTGCCTCTCACTTCCCAGATAATGCCCTGGGGTTGTGCAGTTGCACCCACAGTAATATTGTCCTTTTTTGTTTAAGAGTTACAGTGGGACTGGGTTTTATATTTACAACAGGATTATTTTTTTATTGAAATGGGGCTGCTTTAAAAGAGCTGGAGGGAATCTGTTCCAGCACTGCATGGGAAGATGAGACTCATACCCACTTTAGGATTCACTTCAGTTTGGGATTCACTGTATTTTTGGGTAATAAAATCCAATTTATCCCCGAGAGATGCTTCACCTACAATCTTGGCCTTGACTTGTTTCAGGAGATTGAGAAAACAGAAGTTCAGGTGCAGTGAGATTTGGGTAAAAGGCTGAAATTTGTCACTTGTGTCACCATTCCCAGAGGTTGTTTGGGGTAAAAGGCTGGAATCTGTGATTTGTGACACCATTCCCAGAGGTTTTTTGGGGTAAAAGGCTGGAATCTGTCACTTGTGACACCATGCAGAGAGGTTGTTTTTAGTAATTTTGTCTTTACCTAGAGGGGATGTTTTTATTTTTATTTGATTTGTCTTTACCCCTGGAAACAACCTGATTTTTACCTAATAACTGCATTTCTCTATATCATCAGCCACTCCCTTTTTAATGTTTAATATGATGAACTTTTCCTTTTATTCCCAATACTCTTCCCTTTCTATTTGCAGATTTCCTTCAGATGGCAGCTGCCCATTGCATGGTCCACCCAGTTCCTCCCAGGAATTTCACACTGCCCTTTGTGATGCTGAACGAGACATTTTTGAGCCCTTTCTCAGCTGGGAGCTGGTCTGGTTTGAGGAGAGAACTTGGAGCATCCAAAATCAAACCTTTAATGAATGAAGAAAGTTTTCTGTGCTGCCTTTGGAGTGCCCACAACATTGATTGTTCTTTGTACAGAGCAAGCATGCAGGCAAGGAAGTTTATTCCTTCAGAAATAAATCTCTCTGCTCCTCAGCAAACAGGTGGGTTTAGCACTCAAGGGCACAAGAAGTTAATTCTTCCAAAAATATTCAGGTTTTTTTTCTTGTTTGGGAGGAGAGGGGTGAGTTGGATTAATGGGGATTTACTTTTAGCCTGGGCAGGCAACACAGTGTGGCAAAATCCTTCCTCAGTGTGGCAAAATCCTTCCTCAGTGTGGCAGAATCCTTCCTCAGAGTGGCAAAATCCTTCCTCAGTGAGGTAAAATCCTTCCTCAGTGAGGTGAAATCCTCAGTGTGGCAAAATCCCTCCTCAGTGTGGCAAAATCCCTCCTCAGTGTGGCAAAGTCTTTTCTCAGTGTGGTAAATTCCTTTCTCAGTATGGCAAAATCCTTCCTCAGAGTGGCAAAATCCTTCCTCAATGAGGTAAAATCCTTCCTCAGTGAGGTAAAATCCTCAGTGTGGCAAAATCCTTCCTCAGAGTGGTAAAATCCTTCCTCAGTGAGGTAAAATCCTTCCTCAGTGAGGTAAAATCCTCAGGGTGGTAAAATCCTTCCTCAGTGAGGTAAAATCCTTCCTCAGTGTGGCAAAATCCTTCCTCA
>JAVTVJ010001506.1:0-99326 GCA_034509425.1 Eopsaltria australis | reverse complement strand
AAGCGGATCCCATCGTGGATTGGCCCCCATCCTATTATATGTGATCGGCGCCACAAGTGGTGCCGCTGCCGGCCTCCCCCCTTCCGATCCAGGTCCGTGGGAACCGGAATCTGGACCGTGGGAAAACGGAGGAGGGGTGGGGCTAGGAATGGGCGGGATTGGTGGAGGCGGGGGGTGGGCGGACCGCGTGGCGGCGGGAGGGGCGGACTGCGCGGCGGCGGGAGGGGCGGAGGGACCCGAGGGGTGGGATTGGGAAGGTGGGAGGGGACCCGTCGCGGTGACATCATCGGCCGCCAGGGGAGGGACCGACGCAGGATCGATCGACGGAGCGGGGGTGGGGTAAAGGGAGGAGGGCAAGGGGTTCCCGCCGTCTGCACCCGCGCGCGCGCTCCTCGTGCCCGAGCATGCGCACACAACACAGTGATGACCGCACCGCGGCGAGCTGGCACAGCCCCCATTTCGTGGTGGCGCAGCACGAAATTCGCCGCCACCGTGTTGCTGTGGCGCAGTTTTAATGATTTCAGGGACATTTTGCGGTGACGCACTTTGAATTCCTATAGAACAATGATAACTCGGGGGAGAACAACCGGGTACAGAAGGCGCCACTGGCGCAACTTGGGAGACGGGATTAGGGACGTGGGTAGGGGTAGGGTCAGCCCCGGGATGGCCGGTCCCGGTGCCGAAGGGGTTGGTAGAGGAGCTGCGAGAGTCGGGGTCTCGAACACCCCGGATTTCTCCCTGTAGCCGATGGCTATCGAGGGGTACCCCCGCCGCTTCCCCACCAGGGACAAAGGGATTAGGAACAGAGGGGTTAGGATCGAGGGTAATTAAGGGCTCATTTGGGTTAGGGGTCCCAGGTTCCCGAACAATCGAACTTCCCCTGTTTCTAACCCAAACCTTGTAAACTAAAATCTGCAACGGAAAAAACTTCCTAACTGAATCATCCCCCGATTCCGCAAATTCTGTTAAACGATGTCCCACAGAATCCCAAAAAGAAACTCGTAATATAACAGAAGGATGAGAATAGGGAACATATTTGACCACCGACCTAATAAAGTCTTTTAACAAAACCTTATCAAAATTTTCTCCCGCTTCTACTAACTTAATCTTAACCGTATAATACAAACGAGAAAGTTCCCTGTCCGTTTTTGAGAGATGAATACCCATCTTCTCAAACTCTTTTTCCCTTCGCCTCAAAGAAAAATATAAACGTTTTGAGCTTACAGCTCCACCGGATTCCTTTAGGCACGAAGCCTCGACGCAGCGCTCCGATTTTCCTCACCCGAAATAAATCCAAAAACGGAGACGAAGGGTTCTCGCGGTCAGGGCAGTTCCCTCACTCCCGGAGCGAGGGGTCGCCGCCCTCCCTACCAAATCCCCCCTCTAAAACAAGAGGCAGATTTGTAGGGGTTGGCCCACAACGTGCGTCTTTGCCGTTCGATGGCAAGCCGTCCCTCGTGATTTCGAGGAATCACGGCGTTGGGCGCCAATTAATAAAATAAAAAAATATATAGATAGATATCGTCCGAAGCCGTTCGGGTCCTCGCTGCTGCCTCGGGTTCAGGCAGGCGGAGGACGGCTTCCTTCTCCGGTCCAGGAAGCCTAGAGACTCTCTGCAGGTGGTTGTCCTATCCTCTCCCGGTTGACCACGAATAACCAGACCTTTTGGTGGTTAGACGTGAGGGAGTAAATCCCGCCGGGGCGATAGGACGTCGAGGGCCGTCTGGGTTATCCCTAGGAATCACGGAGGGACCACGAGGTATAAAGGGAACGACTCCACTGCCGGTAACAGAGCTATTTATTCTCTGACTCCTGGGGCAGAAGAAGCCTCGAGCCAGCTCAGACATGCCCTTTTAACTGCAAAGATTAACCAATAACAGAACAGCAAGTGGGCGAAGTTGGGGCGGGGAAGGGGAGTCACATCCAACAGGATCGGGGTACAGGCGGGAGCAGGGGGTAACAACGAATCACGTATAACAGAACGATGAATTTTCCAGAACTTGGGGAGGATATAAACTTGGAGTGACAATATCATAAACTAATAATATTTAACTAGGTGGAGTTTGGGGGAGAGATTTCTCGAAGGTTTAGACCATTGTAGTCTCTGAGACAGGGGTGTTGCCTGGGCTCACCCACCAGGAGTGGCCAGGGGGCTTTAGTAGTTTTAATTCTATGTCCACTACCCCTACAATACTTTGCATATCATAATAATGGGCAAGAGTTTAACAGTCGGAATATGTGCAATATGTCTCATCCAGAAGTCAGCATTTCACTGGGCCCCGGAGAAACTGGCATACCTGAGAGAGTTGGGGAAAGTACATTGTTGCCAGGAATATATCAAATTCCTAAATCCCTAACTAATAAGGCCCCTTGTCAATCCTTCCCCTTTGATCCCATCTTTCACCCATTAAGGCAACCAGATTATTATGAAGCACCATATGTGCTAACGGTTAACTTTTCATGGTGCATAGAATTACCCAGCGGAGCCAGAACATTACCTATAGCCTCTTCCAACTATATGTGGATGTGGTCAAGAGAGAACCCTACCTTAAAACCTTTAAAGTATGTGAACACACCCCCTCAGCGAGCCCATTTGGGCTTATTCCAGTGTGCAAAAGTAATCAATTGTACTACAGGTCCTGGGGACCCCCTTGAGACTTGGTTAATCGAAAAGATACGTGTCTTAATACGCGATATGTGCATCTGTTGGGGATATCCCTCTATGGGTTTTAAAAATCAAGACCCGCTGTGTAATTCTACGGCTAATTCCAAGAAGTATTGGGCCCACATCCAACAGGCACAGTATTGTGGGATACCTCCTACCCACTACCCATTAAAAAATATTCCAATCGCATCATCTCCCCAAATGTATTTGATAGATTATAATGACACCTGGACTTGCAAGACAAGCAACTATCCTGCACCACTTGGGTTGGCTTGGGGATGTTCTGATGGAAGATTTTATTCATGGTTAAGTTTAACCCAACATGCTGGTTTAAAGTGTGGGATAGTACTCCCGTCCATTTGCCCAAATCGAGTCTTCCACTATTCATTAGCAGGAAGAACACGGCGAGAACTGTACTCCCCTGAACAGGGCCATAAATGGATCAACAACCTATATGCCCCAGATTATTACACGGTAGGACAAAAAATAGCTTTGGGATTTAGGATAGTCTTTACACCCTACTCAGTTATCAGACAGCACCAATGGGCTCTGGAAAATCTCACATGGCAAGTGCATACCCTTAGTGATTGGACCAGGTATGCATTTGGAGAGCTTAACTTGCAAGTCCAACAAGTGTCAAAAATGGCTTTACAAAATCGTTTAGCATTAGATATGTTGTTACTAAAAGAGCAAGTTGTACGTGGAATGTTAAAACTTACTGAAACTGAATGTTGTATTACTGTTCACAATGCTACAGTGTCAATTGAAGAGGCTCGAGCCAAGATGAAAGAAATTGCTGATCAAACATCAGAACTTTTCCAATCGCTCCAACCCAAGGACTGGTTTCAAGGAGCAGACCCCAACTCCTGGCTGATGTCCATACTCCACTCTTTAGGACTAACAGGCTGGGGACAATGGCTAATGAAAATTGGATTAATGACTGCAATTGGATTTATATTCTTAATGATTGGGATAGCTATTGTACGTTGCATGATTACCCATATTATTGCTTCTGCTTCTTCTATCTTTTCTCCTACTATCCGCTATGTAAGTATCACCCCCGTGGACAACCCATAAACTGAAGATCACCGAAGAAGAGACATTAATTACAATGTTTGAGTCACGGGGTGGCTGTCAGAGACTGAAAATAGTTCATGCCTCAAACATTGATATAAAGTTTTGATCAAAGAAGCTTCCCTGAAGATACCTGACTGGGACTTTGGACTGAGCTAAACTACTGAGATTAGATAAAGGGAAAAGCTTATTGTTCAATCATCTCAGTCTGAGGGAGAGGAATCCGTCCTCAGAGCCTGGGGCCACCAGCTGGACTGAGAATCATTTCTGGCTGAGTTTGGGGTGGGGGGGGCAAATCACAGCTCACAGAAGCCACGTTTACACAGCCCTCCCCCAGCTGAAGGGGAGAGGAGGATGGCGTAACCTCTGATCAGAGGCAACACACATGCATCCTCCAAATACACAAACTGGCCCAGCTGTGAAGCTCCCTCAACGCCACAAGCCACATCCACGGGACTCTCACGTGAGACGCAGCTGAGGGGGAGTCACAATCTATCACAGACCCCCCAAGGTGCTCCCCAGACGCCTTGCACCACAGGACTGCACGTGATGCAGGCAGAGTCTGCTGCTGGAGGCTGCCCCCTCCCCTGTGGGGGACATGCCTGGGCATTTCCACCTGGCCTGAGTGTATATTAACCCATGGCATTCTGTGCTTTTCGGGGGGACTTCCACCACCGAGACCAGCTGAAGAGGACATCGGAACACCAGTGGGACCCACGGAGTGGTGATACTTCTTTGTCCCTGTCCCTCTCTGTCCCCCCCATTTTCTTCTCTACTCTCTCTTTTCTCCCTTCTTCTCTCTCTCTCTCTCTCATATTTACTATCAAATAAAACCCATACTATTGATTGGCATATGGTCTCGTTTGTACCTTAATTCGGGCAGAGGTATCTCTAAAGAACTTTAATAATTAGATCATAACAATCTGTAATTTAAAATGAAAACTGAGACAGTTATCTCACACAGGCCTATGTTTACATCACAGTAATCATAAGGGCTGACAGTTTCAGTTTGGCCCATGCTGGAGATCAGAACAGCTTACAAGCTCTACATCCTGTCTGGAGTACTTTTGCAAAACAAAGTGGAAAAACCTGTATCTGTATAGACTTTCATACCCCAAGCCACTGCAGCTAGGGTTAAACTGATATTGCTTCACAGTTTTCTTTACCAGTCTAGTGGGAAAAATCATATGGTATTTCCTGGTGTTGCAACAGCTATGTCTTGCAACAGAAGTTATCTCCAAGCACAAGTGTGTGCCAGTAAAAAGGGAGAAGTAAGAAGCAATAATTATATTAGTTTCTCATAAGACCCTCTGACGGACTTTTTACAAGGACAAGTAGTGACAGGACTAGAGAGAGTGGCTTTACACTGAAAGAGGGTAGGTTTAGATCAGATATTAGGAAGAATTCCTTTACTCTGAGGGTGGTGAGATACTGGAACAGGTTGTCCAGACCAGTCTGGGATGTCCAATCCCTGCAAGTGGTCAAGGCCAGGTTGAATGGGGCTTTGAGCCATGTGGTCTAATGGAAGGTGACCCTGCCAGTGACAGGGGGGTCAGAACTGGATGAACTTTAAAGGTCCCTTTCAATCCAAACCATTCCATGATTCTACTATTGCTCAGATTACTCAAAACTAGCCCTTCTATGCAATGGAAATTATTACAGTAGAAATATACTGTACCATGCTCATATGTGTGCAGCCTGTTCAAACTCAGGAACCTCTGTGGGCAGGTTTGGTGGTTTGCTTGCATATGAAGAAAACAAAATTAGTTTTTAGCAGCTACTGCATCACTAGCTGTCTCTTCATTTCTTTCAGCATTGAAGCCTAATGTTTTGGTTTTGTCTGATATACAGGTGTACATTTTGTTCCTTGCTTTGTGTTGCATGAGAGAGCTCTCAAAGTATTGGGATAAAAAGACAGCACTGTATCCTTATAGGAAGCCAAGTCCTGCATCTGAGAAGTTTTCCACACACTGGCTATCAAGCATGTAAGGCAGATAGCCACAGTGATGTCTTTTCATATGACACATTCTCTATTCTGACCATGTGGCAAATGTCCGTCTTGGTCACACAGGTTTGAGGGGGAGGTCATGCTGTACTATCTCAGGACTTAAAGAAGTAACAATTCATGCATAGCCATTTATTCTGAATCAGTGATTGTGAAGTTTTACATAGGTTTTACCAGGGTAGGAGACTGAGATGAGAATGCTTGTTTTCTTCCTTAGTCATGAGCACCCTGGCCCTCTGATTTCAAACTATCTTGTAGCCTTTGGGAAAGGATCTACATTGCCTGAAACCAGTGATGTTGCAGGCATGTGTTGGGCAGCATGTCATTCTGCTGGTGAACTCAACCAAGTAAGAGGAGGACTGTCATCTTTTCAACCCTGCCTACTACCCCTGCAATCTTCTTTCAGACTGACAAGAATCATATGTTTGTACACGTATAGAGCCTGATGTACCCCAGGCACAACAGAGCTGTTGTGCAGGTGCAGAATGAACTTCAAGGCATGTACTGCAAAGCCAGTGTTCAAAATGTGTCTTACTTCCAGTGCATGCACAAATCAGTTGCACAGTGTATCCCATATGCTGTAAACCTCTCAGGTTGTGCACACTATAGCACAAGCAAGCACTAGAGAAGTGGCTGTATGTCCTGGATTTGTGGACATGCAGACACTGAGATACTTAGAAATCCTTGACAAATGCCACAAACCCCAGTAGTTCAGAAGGTAATTCATGAAAGCAGTAACCAACTGCTAAAGTGGGTAAAGCAAGAGTGTGCTGTTGTGGTGGTTCCAAGTCCCCAGAAAACCCTTTTCCCCCCACTAGGAAGCCCAGGGCTGGGGACTCCCCTGGGGCTGAGCCCTAAGTGGATGGGCTGAGCCCTAAGTGGATGGGCCGAGCTTCCCGGGGGCTGGCTACCCTGTCCCCAGCTGCCACTCTCCTGTCTTATCACCTTTAGGCTCCAGAACTCAGTACTTGATTGTATTATCCCCTGCCAGTCTCCCCTTCTCCTCCCCCTTCCTTTCCCAGTTGGTTCCTGTCCCCTGATCCCTCCCTGGTTCCTCCCCCAAGCCCATCAGTGATTGGTTTGTAATCCCTCAATAAAAGTCTGATGCAGAAGGCACCCCAGGTCTTTCACCTGGGTGCCCAGAGAGCTGGCAACACGGTGTCTCTATTATCCTGGGTGAAAGAACCCTCCCACGATACTCCGGCTCTTCGGTTACAGTGGCCACCGTATAGGGGGACGCAGCCTGCGGTAAGGGGCGTGAGACCCGACAGCAGTGAACCCGCTCAGGTCGGGGATGCTGGCTTGTAAACGCCGTAGGGCTGCAGTCTGAGACCCTGGTGGGCAGCTGGCTGGCCCAAGACAACGGCCACAGTGTGCAGTGTCTGACAGAGCTGTGCTGCAGACTAGTTTTCCATTGTGGTTGCAATGCAAGTTCAGTCACAATGCCAGACTGCAGTGTAGTCGGGGAATGATGACCATTTACACTACAATGAAACCAATTTAGGTTCTTAGATTATTTCAGAGAGCTTGGAAACTGTTTGAATATTGTATACACTAAACTGAGAATTGGAAGTCTGAGGGGATATATTGGACTGGAAACCCATGTAAGGAATGGTGAGGATAGGTGTAACTAATCTTCCACTGATACCTCTGACTCATCTGGGTGGGGTTCTCCACTCTGTGCCAAATTGACCTAAACTTAACTTTATACCTATTAAGCACCTTTTCAGCTGTGTTTTTCTGACTGACCAGTCAATTGAGTGAGGCAGTTGACTCAGGAAAAATAACTCCCTGTCTTGCTCTTGAACCCAATATTTCCTTTTTCTACCCTGGAGAAGCATTAAGTTCTAAGACTCAAAAATCCTATCCAAGAGCAAGAAAAGTCACCATTTGAGCTCCCAAGAACTCAACATACAGAAAAATGAGACCTGTAGAAGCAAGCCAAGATAAATAGTAGCAGGAGCCTAAAGATACACAAATTTCAGATTGAGTCAAAACCACACAGAAGTTTTGCTTAACAAAAAACCTGGAGTTTTATTTAAAAGCAGCCCATTAAATACAAAATGTTGCAACAGAGTACATGAAAATGTATTCACAGAGGGACTGAGTCAGCTTACTTTGAGGTCAAAGAGAGGAAAATTGGGGACCCAGTATTTTGGAAAGAAAATCAAGAAATAAGATCATCCTTGAGGCAAGAAACTTGAGTGTAGGTTATCCTAAGAATGCTAGAAAAGCCTCAGTTTTGAGGTAGGCTCAGACACCAGCCTTTTATCTGCTTCCCAGTCACTGTTTTTTCCATCAATGGCAAAGTAGATGTTGTCCCATAACATGACTGGATGTTTGACTAAGCAAGAAATAAAGTTTAATCACCACATAACAGATAATCTGATATTAGATACAACTCTGCCAGCAGCTCTTGCTCACATCTGTCAAAATTTTGTCTCATGTGGTTCATAGAGTAGTGTCCATACAAGGTGTTGGTCAATAGAGGCAATGGGAAGTTTGCCATGATTTCAAAGGAGTCAAGATCTCCCCCATATTCATCACGTGGCACTATATTCGGCATGATAGCAAAAGTGAGGATACTTTAAAACTCATTTAATATGTGCAAGGACTATTAGGTAAGTAGTCAATGGTGAATCCAATGCCTCAGCTTTGCCAACAGACATGTATCCTTCAAAGGGCACACTTGCGGCCGATGGCATGGGCCAGCTAGCTGCCCACCAGTGTTTCAGACAGCAGGCCAACGGTGGCTACAAGCGAGTGTCCCCGACCTGAGTGGGTTCACTGCTGTCGGGTCCTTATGTCCCTTGCCGCAAGCCATGTCTCCCTTTATGGTGGACACTGTAACCAAAGAGCCAGAGTATCGCGGGAGGGTTCTTTCACCCCGGGATAATAGAGACACTGTAACGCAGAGTTACCAGCTCTCTGGGCATCCAGGTGAAAGACCTGGCGGTCCCTTTGCATCAGACTTTTACTGAGGGATTACAAACCAATCACTGACGGGCTCAGGGGAGGAACCAGGGAGGGATCAGGGGACAGGAACCAACTGGGAAGGGAAGGGGGAGGAGAGGAGGAGACTGACAAGGGGATAACACAATCAACTACTGAGTAACAGTGAACTTTCTGGAACCTAAAGATGACAGACAGCAGAGTGGCAGCTGGCCGGATAAGTGGGGAAAGGGTAGCCAGCCCCTGGGAACCTCGGCCCATCTACAGGGCAAACCACTTAGGGCTCTACCCCAGGGGAGTCCCTAGCCCCGAGCTTCCTAGGGGGGGAAAAGGGTTTTTGAGGGCTTGGACCACCGCAACACACACTCTTTTGCATAGTTTGGTTTCTAAAATGCTCATGCTTCTCTATTTTAGTCAAGTGAGTGGTAAATTAGCACTGTTTTACAATCTCTTAAATGGACAGATTAAAACTATATGCTTGAATGCTGTTCCACTGAAACTGATACAAAAACTTTCCTGGATGTTGCATAATGCCAGGATTTCGTGCTGCCTCAGAGGCAGTATCTGAACATACTGTGTCTATCATTTGTGACTGTTGACTGGAAGACAGTGAGACTTTTTATTACCTTCAGCAAATGTTTACATTCTACAAATGCGTAAGAGCCATTGTAATTTCCCTTAGGAATCTAGAACCAGTATTTTCCTTAATAGGTCAATGGTCCCTTTAGCTCTGTATTTGACAATGGCTAATACTATATATTTGTGGGAAAAAAGGTCAGGAAAAACCTTTAATAGAACATATTTTTTCATGGTATATCCTACCATAATATTCTGGTTATTCGCGATAAAGAAACTTCCAGGATCTTGGTTTCAGCTAGACAACCGTGTTGAATGTTAATCAAATAAAATTTTAGAAAATACAGTTTTAATGGAGTCATAGAAATGTGGAGTGTAGGAGTGGTAAGCATGGAATTAAAACCCCAGAAACCCCGTGAGAATTCGTGGTGGAAAGATCCTAGTTCCACCCCCAGGATAAAGACGTCTGGGGTATAGTCTGAATGCTGACCACTCCTATGACTCCTCCTCATTGCTTGTCACTGGTTTTCCCGTTCGTCTATCCAAGTTTGATCCTTTCCCTTCTTCCAGAGAGGTCTCAGTTCTGTACATTGTGATTTGTCTGTTGCCGGTTATCCCCCCCCCGGTTCCTTACCATTGGAAGTAAACCCCTGTCCCTTCCCCAACTCCACCCCTTCGGTCGTTCCCTATTGGCTCTCATGTTCCGTTATGTACCCTTGCATGAGCTAGCTCGAGGCTCTTCTGCCCCGGGATTGAGAGCAATAAAGTACTCTGTTACCCAAGGCGAGAGTCCTCCCTGATTCTCCGCGGCACCCCAGGAAAATCCAAGGATCCTCCGACGCTCCCTCTCTCCTAGGAGACGGCTAGTCTCCCACGTCTGTCCAGCGAAAGCTTAGGACATTCGTGGTCCGCTGGGAGGGGACGGGGCAACCACCGGCAGGAGGCTCCCGGGACGGGGATCCGCAGAAACACCCCTCAGCGGCTTTTCTGCGGCAGTTTGGCGCCCAACGTTCTGGTTTCTCCGAACCAGTCAGGACTGCTCGTCTACCACCGACGACGACGCGCGTTGAGAGCCAACCCCTGTATTTCTCCTCTGTTTTAGAGGGGGGATTTGCAGGGAGAACAGTGATCTCCCAGCAGTTCAGTGGGAGAGCTGTTCTCGGCAGAGACCTCACCTCCGGATTTCAGTTCGTTTTTGTGGATTTTAGGGGCTCGGTGGCCCGAAGTGAGAGGCTTGGTAGCCTGAGAAATCGCAGCTGCGTGGAAGGCGTCGGAGCGCCGGTGCGTTAAGAGAGCGGTAAGCTCGGTGCTTATTCCCTTTTATTTTACCGAGGTGAGCACAGAAATTTCTTGGCAGAAATGGGCAACCAACTGTCAAGAAAGAACCGGGAGATTTCTAGTTTATATTATACTGTTAAACTTAGACTACAAGATAGCGGGGAAAATTTTGATAAGATTTTGTTAAGAAAATTTGTAAAGTGGATCATTAAGTATGTGCCCTTTTCACAGCCTTCCGTTGTTCTAAGAGTTCAGTGTTGGGATGATGTGGGACAAAAGTTAACAGAGTTTTTCGAACGAGGAGATGATTCAGTTAGACAGTTTTTTCCTTTACAAGTTTTAATTTATCGTGTCTGGGCGAGTAATGGGGAGAGTTTGAGAGTTGCCGATGTTGAAACCCCTGCCCCATATGAACCCCCTATCTCCCTCAATCCCGACCCCGCTACCCCGAGTAGTCAACCCACGCAGGTACCCCCCGATTGCCGTGGGCGCGGGGGAGAAATCCGGGGTGCTAAAGACCCCGACCCGCGCGGGAAGACCACCGACCCCTTCTGTCGCGGGACGGGCCAACCCGAGACAGACCCTACCCTTACCCTCATTCCTAACCCCTCTCCCCCAGTCGCGCCTGTTGCGCCCAGTCCCCCCGGTTACCGTAGTTGCTTAGATTTTCTAACGGCGCCACATAAAGATGGCGACAAAGAAACACGAACTGCACCACAGGATGGCGGGGTGACCGTTAGAGAAATGCCGCATTGCGGCACTTGCTGTTCGAAGTGCGCGCGCGCGGGAGATCGCGGCGAGGAACACCTAACCCCCTCCCCTAGCCCTACCCCCTTGGCGTCGATTGGCCACGCATCGGTCCCACCCTCTGCGGCCGGAGATGTCAATCCGACGGGTCCCCTCCCGCCTTCCCTGCTCCACCCCCCAACACCCTCCACCCCTGCCGTCGCGCACCCCGCCCACCTTCCTGTCTCGTCCCCTGGGAACCCCGCCCCCCTTCCACTTTCCCACGCCCAGGCTTCCAGTTCCCACGGGTCTGAGCCGGGAGGGGGGACGACGGAGGCTTGCCAAGCCTTCGCAGCTGCAGCCATTCCATTCGCTGCTCCAGTTACATACAACCGGCAAGGGTTAAACCCACGGTGGGAACCACTGTCGCAGTGGATCATTAAAGATATTTGTAAGGCAGGAAAGGATTTTGGCCGAAATTCATCATATTTTAAAAGTCTAGTTAATGCAACCTTCGAGTCATCCACCCTGGTATCAAAAGACATTAAGAGTTTAATGACAAGTTTACTATTAGAACCCCAATATTGGGTGTGGGAGAAGAAGTGGAGGAGAGAACTCCACAAGCTGCTTGAGATATACAAAAGAGACCCTAATAAAGCAGCACTTACTATGGATCACCTAGCGGGTGATGGGAACTTTTCTAAGCCCCAAGATCAAGCTGCGAACGTGCCAGAGGAGGTGTTGCATGAAATCCAGAATGTGGCAAAGAGGATTTTGTTTAGTATTCCCGTAGACCTGGCACCAATTAAAAGCTATGCTGATATCAAGCAGGGACCCAATGAAAGCTTTGTAATCTTTGTAGACCGCCTTCGCGAAGCGATGGCTCGGACAATTACTAATCCCGATCTGCTACGGGAAATGCTTCTAGAAATGGTAAGGCAGAACGCTAATGAGGACTGCCGCCGTATCATAGATACCCTACCCGCCGAACCACCCCCTTCCATTGACTTAATTACCGAGAGGTGCTCTGAGATCCGGGAAAAACCAGCCAAAGAAACTAGAGATTCCCATCCAAGGGTCAAACCCACCGTGTTTACCACTGAAACGGACACTCGTCCCAAACCGAAATGCTTTAATTGTGGGCTCCCTGGACACTTTGCTAAAAACTGTAAAAAGCCAAAACCATCAGCGCCGAAACCAATGTCTAACAACAATAATACTAATGCCACTGCACCCCCGAGCACAGTGTCGTTCCAGCAGCCACCGACATCTCAAAATGTCGTGATGCCGCCATGGATGATGTCCCCGCTGGCGTTTCCCTGGTGGACCCAAACGTCAACCGGTATGTTCCCCACTCCGGGAAACGGGGATGGGAGCGTGGAGCAGCGTCACGCTCCCCAGCCAACAAATTAAAGGCTGCAACCAGCGGGAGCTCCGTGCCATCCCCATCGCGAACTTTAGAAACACCCGATGGAGCGCCGGAGCGAGAGGTATGTTACCGATATGACATCGTCACTGCTTTTACCTTGCATTTAGTATCGGGGGAATTCCAGCACGTTGCAGTGACTCTGAAACACCCACCCCCACACTCAATGACTGTATTATTAACCGGAGACTCTTCTCGGGGACCTCCGGGAATCTATGTTATTCCTGAAATTAGAGACTACCGCCCAGGGAAGAACCTGTCTTTAGCTATATGCCCAAATACAACTCCCTGGTTTCTTCCCAAAAATACATGGATCGGGCAAGCCATCGTTTTACCTGACTGCCTGCCAAGAGATCGACGTACCCCATGTATTTGGTGGACCGAGGTCGTCGGAAAAGACAAACCTATCATAGACTGTAAAATAGACAATGGGAGATCTTCCTTTCACAGTTATGGACTCTTAGACACAGGTGCTGATGTTACTATCATTTCACAAGCTGAATGGCCCAGAGAGTGGGGAACCAAGGAAGCCTCCCAAGGCCTTTACGGCGTAGGAGGCCCGGTTGCCCCAAAAAAGAGCACCTCCAACATCATAATCCAAAGCCCCGATGGACATACGGCCTCAGTTAAACCCTTTGTCCTTCCCCTAGGGTTCAATTTGATAGGCAGGGACGTAATGTCCCAATGGGGGGCGACCCTAGAAATTCCCCGAATACCACCGAAGGGGGATTTCTAGGGGGGGTCACTGCTGCACGCACCACCCCCGCCATTAAATGGCTGACTGATCAACCAGTCAGGGTGGAGCAGTGGCCCCTAAGAGATGACAAACTGCGTGTTTTGGAACAACTAGTTGAAGAACAGCTAAAAAAGGTCATCTAGCGCCCTCCTCAAGCCCCTGGAACACCCCGGTGTTTGTCATCAAAAAGTCGGGGAAGGACAAATGGCGACTCCTCCATGACCTCCGCGCTGTTAACAAGGTCATGGAGGAGATGGGCCCATTACAGCCTGGCCTCCCGTCACCGTCAATGTTACCAAAGGGATGGCCAGTCGCCATTATTGACATAAAGGACTGCTTTTTTAGCATTCCCTTGAATCCAGCTGACGCGCCCAGGTTCGCCTTCTCTGTTCCAAGGAAAAACAGAGAAGCGCCGATGAAGAGATACCATTGGCTAGTACTGCCCCAGGGAATGAGGAATTCCCCGGTAATATGCCAATGGTACGTCTCCGAGGTGCTTTCTCCCATTAGGAAGGCGTACCCCAAAGCACGGATAGTCCATTACATGGACGATGTTTTAGTGTGCGCGCCAGAAAAGAGTTTGCTGGACACGACCCTGACCGCTGTCGTCGAAGCCATCCAAGCTGCGGGAATGGAAATTCAGACAGAAAAAATCCAATACCAAGAACCCTGGAAGTATCTAGGTGTTAAAATTACGGAGAGAACAATCGTCCCGCAGCTTCTTCAAATAGAGCAGAACCCCAAGACACTTCGACAATTACACCAGCTTTGCGGATCTATCAATTGGATCAGACCCCTTCTAGGACTGCAGACGGCAGAACTTGCGCCGCTGTTCCAGTTGCTTCGAGGTGGACACGCGTTGGACAGCCCCATTGAGATTACCCCTGAGGCGGCGCGGGTGATTGATAAGGTATTGTTTACCATCAAAACACGAAGGGCACATCGCACCAACCCTGATCTCCCATTTAGATACATTATCTTGGGAAAGACACCATCATATTATGGGTTGGTATTTCAGTGGGACGAGGGGGCTAAAGATCCACTCTTAATCATAGAGTGGGTGTTCTTGCCCCACTCTCCGTCCAAAACTATCTCGAGGCCACAAGATTTGGTGGCAGAGCTCATTACACGAGCTCGGCGGCGGCTTCGCACCCTGGCGGGGTGCGACTTTACATGCATAACAATCCCCTGGAAATTAGATCAATTTGAGAGTGTTTTGCAAGAAAGTGAAACCCTTCAATTAGCTTTGGACAGCTACATTGGCCAAATTGAAAGCAAAAAACTAAAACATGATTTGTTTAACACCTCGTTTCAATTGGCTCCCAAATTCGTACAAAGTAGAACCCCAATTCACGACGCTGTGACAGTTTTCACTGACGGCTCTGGGTCATCTCACAAGTCCGTTTTGACTTGGAGAGATCCAGTTTCCCTCGAGTGGGACGAGGAAGTTCACGTTGTGGAGGGCTCTCCACAGATCGCTGAACTGGCCGCAGTCGTCAGAGTGTTCGAAAGGTTTCAAGAGCAACCTATCAATTTGGTAACTGATTCGGCTTATGTGGCCGGAGTAGTGTCCAGGGCAGAACATTCTTTACTGAAGGAGGTACCAAACCAGAAACTATTTGGCCTGCTTGCGAGACTGATTGAGCTCCTGTCCCACCGCAAGCACCAATATTATGTTATGCATGTGAGGTCGCATTCAGGCCTCCCTGGTTTTATCTCAGAGGGGAATGCGAGGGCCGACGCCCTGGCGATGCCTGTCATGCAGTGTAACATCCCAGACATCTTTGCACAGGCACGCCTGAGCCACCAATGTTACCATCAAAATGCGCCGGCCCTCCGGAGAATGTTTGGTCTTTCTCTGGAGCAGGCTCGCGCCATAGTGGCCACATGCCCGAGTTGTCAATCATTCCAGATACCATCATTTAACCAAGGAGTAAACCCAAGGGGGATCAATTCTAACGAGATCTGGCAAATGGACGTAACCCACTTCTCTCCCTTTGGCAGGCTCAAGTATGTTCATGTATCAGTAGACACGTTTTCAGGAGCAGTATTTGCGTCTGCCCATATGGGAGAGAAGGCACGAGATGTCAAAAGACACCTAACAATGGCATTCTCTGTGCTGGGAGTCCCGAAAGAAATCAAGACTGACAATGGCCCTGCATATACCTCCGCTACCATCAGAGGATTTATGCAGGGCTGGGGTGTCAAACATACTACCGGCATTCCTCACTCTCCTACTGGGCAAGCCCTAGTAGAGAGGAAACATCGAGATTTGAAAAGGCTCCTTGTACAACAGCGGGGAGAGGCAGAGGGAAAGTCGCCCATTGAGCGCCTCTGCAAGGCTCTAATAACTCTAAATTTCCTAAATTGCTCCGAAAGTGAGCCGACTCCCCCCGTATTTAGACATTTTATGAATTCGGCCCGAAGTAAATTGGCAGAACGTCCACCAGTGTTGTACAAGGATCCTGAAAGTCAGCAAATTATGGGGCCAGTACCGCTAATCGTCTGGGGAAGGGGATACGGTTGTGTCTCCACCCCAGGCGGACCGCGCTGGCTCCCGGCAAAAAATATTAAGCCTTTCAGAAAGGAGTGCTATGACCCCTCCACGACACCCGGACAAGACGACTCGACGGCGTGGAAGCGTCGAAAGAAGAAAATACAACATCCACAACGAAAAGATCCAAAGACAATGGACATAACCCAACCTGCTATTCTCGCAAGAAGAAACAGCCTTTAAAAAGACTTTAATGCCCTTAAATACCTCCCTCCCCCATTCCTACCCCTTCCCTGAGACCCCTTCTTACCTTTCCCTCTCCCTAAGACCTCCTCCTACCTAGTGTTAGAGTGGGAAAGAGGGGAGATGGGAGGGGAAAGACGTCAGATGAGGGAAAGGAAGTCATCAGTAAATATTAGGTGCTGTACTTACCCCTCAATCATGTGTTTTACTTACCCCAGGAAAAGCGGTAACGATGGTGAGAATCCTTGGAGCCCTCGAGCCTGTGCGAGTCATCCTTTTGTTTGCCGCCATAACATCCCTAACACCGACAAGCAGAGGTTGGCTAGTCCAACAGCCCAGAGAGAACGTTTGGGTAACGCTCGCCAAGGCGTTGAAACAAGATAGCATGTGTCTGAGCATGCATTCCGCGAACGATCCCATGTCGACTTGCCTAGTAGGTATCCCCCTGCGAAGAGATGACACCTCCTTCGCAGGTAAAAGGCCCGAACCAGTTGACACCTGGGACGCGTGGATGAAGACCCTCCCACATGCACCAGAGGAACCCCAAGAATTGGCGCTGTTGGGGTCCTCCAAAGCAGACTTTTGTATTGGCTTTGATTACTTCCCTAGTTTAGAAGAAGCCAAGAAATTTGGAGGATATGGTAAAATTCCATACAAATATGTGCATCCCCTAAAAAGATCAGTTTACAGTTTTGAAAATTGGTGTAACTATACTATGAGATCTGTCTCCAACCGGTCCAAGTCCACGCCAGTCCCAAAGACTCTCCCCTCCGGTGTGTTTTTAATCTGTGGGGATAGAGTCTGGGCCGGGATTCCGTCCCGTCTTTCAGGTGGGCCATGCACGTTGGGCCAACTCACCCTCATGACCCCCAACAAGACTCAAATTTTGGAATGGAGAAAATTCTATAATTTGACCCGTCAAAAAAGATCACTTGAAACTTGGGACGAAAATTGCAATTCGGCTGTTGAACATTGGAGTTTTTCAAAGAGGGTGGCTGCCTCCATATTCGTGCCCTGGGTGGCGGCAGCTAAGGCCTTGGGGGAATTAGGCCATTTAGAGTGTTGGCTTGGCAGACAAGCCAACCTCACGTCCCGGGCATTGACCCAACTGCTAGAAGATGAGGACACTACTAGGCACGCCACCCTGCAGAACAGGGCGGCAATTGACTTTCTCCTCCTCGCACACGGGCACGGGTGCGAGGACTTCGAAGGGATGTGTTGTCTTAACTTGTCGTCCAACGCGAAGAGTATTCACGCAACGCTCCAGGAAATGCGCGGGCACATAGGCCAACTGAAAGTTGAGAGTAAAGACTGGCTCCAACACATGCTAGATGGACTTGGACTTTCTTCGTGGGCTGTTGGGCTGATAAAATCCTTGTTGTGGATTCTCGTTATTATCGTTATCGTTTTGCTGTTGTTTGCATGTTTAAAAAATGTTGTAGTAAGTTTACTCAGAAAAACGTTCTTAGAAAAAAGAAAAGGGGGAGATGTAGGAGTGGTAAGCATGGAATTAAAACCCCAGAAACCCCGTGAGAATTCGTGGTGGAAAGATCCTAGTTCCACCCCCAGAATAAAGACGTCTGGGGTATAGTCTGAATGCTGACCACTCCTATGACTCCTCCTCATTGCTTGTCACTGGTTTTCCCGTTCGTCTATCCAAGTTTGATCCTTTCCCTTCTTCCAGAGAGTTCTCAGTTCTGTACATTGTGATTTGTCTGTTGCCGGTTATCCCCCCCCCGGTTCCTTACCATTGGAAGTAAACCCCTGTCCCTTCCCCAACTCCACCCCTTCGGTCGTTCCCTATTGGCCCTCATGTTCCGTTATGTACCCTTGCATGAGCTAGCTCGAGGCTCTTCTGCCCCGGGATTGAGAGCAATAAAGTACTCTGTTACCCAAGGCGAGAGTCCTCCCTGATTCTCCGCGGCACCCCAGGAAAATCCAAGGATCCTCCGACGCTCCCTCTCTCCTAGGAGACGGCTAGTCTCCCACGTCTGTCCAGCGAAAGCTTAGGACATTCGTGGTCCGCTGGGAGGGGACGGGGCAACCACCGGCAGGAGGCTCCCGGGACGGGGATCCGCAGAAACACCCCTCAGCGGCTTTTCTGCGGCAGTGGAGGTTGACTGGTCCATTCTCACTCAAAGCAGGACTATAGCTTGTCTTAACTTTAAACCCTCCTTCCCTCCCTCATTATACAGGTTAAACAGAAACTGTATTATTCTCTCGGCTTTTCTTCAGGCTGGACAAACTCCCTGACATGCTCCTACCTCATCACCATGTTAGTGGCTCACACTCAACTTCACACATACTGTGACCTCCACCATGAGCCCTTCTCATCAGTGCTGCTACTCAGCCAGTTAATTCCCAGTGCATGGGGTAATCCTGCTTCAGGTGTGTCGCTTTCTGGGGGTACCGGGGATGACCCAGTATGATGCAGCCTTCCTGGAGGAAGCGTCCCATCAGACAACGTCTTCTCCAAGGGCCTTGGCAACCCCCTAAGTGACAGGTGATTTCAGCAAGTGTAGCAGCTTCTCTGCTAGAAGTGATATCAGCTCTTGTGATTCAGCTCTTTGTGAAATCGCCCGAGGCAGACCTGGGGACAGAGAGATGAGGGAGCTGTATGGCAGTTCCACAAGGTAGCTTTATTGTCCAGAAGCTCCTGTGAAGGGAAGCCAGGGATGACAGTTACTCCCTGACTGAGGCTGGGACAGGTGTCTTTTTATGGGGAAGGCAGGGGGTGGGGTAAGAACCAGTTAGCCAGCTGGGTACAAGGTATTACCATAGAGGAGCAAGGCATGCTGGGGGTGGTTCACTGGTCACCATGACCGAGAGGTAGGTTTCTTATCTCTGAGTCATCTTGCCCTCAGCCTTTTCTCCAAGGGAGTGCAGAGGGCTCTTGAGCCAAGAACTCACAGCCCTCCACACAGGTGCAGAACTTTGCACCTCTGCTCTTACAACTATATGAAGTTTCTGTTAGCCCAATCATCAAGCTTCCAAAAGCCATCCTGAACTGAAGCTCTACTCTTTGGCGGGACACTCGTTACCGCGATTTAGCGAATTGTTGGTAGTTTTCATCACATTTAGTGATTCTAATTGCATATTTGACATTGTACATGGCAAATGGGATATTGGAGCTTTTCCCAAAACATTTTAGTGTGGGAATACCAAACAACCATGAAACACATGAAGAGCAAATAGCCTTTTTTTGAAAAATCTTGTGTGGCTTTGAAGTCACTGCCATCTCCATAGCTGTTTTCTATTCTCCTGTTTGTGTAGATCACCAAGTCAAAGCAGCATCAGTACACAGGTCATGTTGTCATGTTAGGCTAGATTTGAGACAGGAGCAACTGCATCACATAGGATTGGAAAAGAAACAGACATACTTGCTCTGTGAGCTGAGCTGAGCTGTGAGGGCTGTAACTCCCTTGACTGCAAGACTAGCATGTGAGAAGGGAAAAGTAAAAAGAACAGGCAAGGAAGTTGTTATTTTCTTTGGCTGAAGACAGAATTGGATGATCATCTAAGGCACAAAAGAAGGCATTTAATTTTAACTAAGATGTAGCTGCCGTGGATGTGTCCTTAGAGACCCCAGGGGGAGAAGACTTAGAAAAGGAGAAAGATAACTGGTGGAGAAAGTTCCAAGGAGATAGGAAACCCCTGGAAAGTGAAGTGACCATGGTTTAACCCAGGACAAACCAGAGTAGCCATTGCTGGTGTCCATCATCTCCTCCCTCCCCCCAAGAGCCTTTGTTCTATTCCCTGTTATCTCCTGGGCCCCTTTCCTTCCCCGTCCCATAGGACCAAGTAACTCTGGACCTTCCCTATACTCCCCCAGACCCCCTGGTGATTGGTGGTACGTGATAACACTTAAGGCTGTGTCTGAGGGCCCCTCGGCCTCTTGGATTCCAGCCTTCCCTCTGTGTGTGAAGACCCTGCAATAAAGCCACTCAGAATTAAAGGCACTCCAAGAGCCCTCTCATTATTCTCTTCAGCTGATAGCCAACTGGACTCAGTTCCTGCACCACAACGCAGGCCGCAGTTTCTCTGG
The DNA here is from genome assembly GCA_034509425.1 of Eopsaltria australis. Taxonomy (NCBI): domain Eukaryota; kingdom Metazoa; phylum Chordata; class Aves; order Passeriformes; family Petroicidae; genus Eopsaltria; species Eopsaltria australis. The sequence goes on along the minus strand of JAVTVJ010001506.1, from coordinate 79,106 downwards.
CTAAGTATTTACGGGACGCTGCCAGAGTGCCCTGGGGACAGGGGCATTCCTGGAAATATAGCCAGCTGGAATCTGTCATACTTCTCCAGGCTGGACAGAGAAACCAGCGAGCTATACTAAGACTCTTAATAGAATATGCTGGACTTTGAAATACTAAACCTGATTATATTAATATGTTTTGTGGTTCTGAAAAACCAGTAACATTTCCATGTCAGTTTTTTTGCTTCTAAAATGGAATATCATGTATTAGTACTTCAAGGATATATTGAAAGAAGTAGTCAGTTATTAAATACTGTGAAGAAAGCATTAGCAACAGCAGTGCTATATGCCCACATCACCATGGACACTGCTGCCTTGTCTTATGCCAAGGCGTCGCCTTTGTCATTTGCATGCCTATGCATAGTCAGCCAGTCGGAACTCTAATAATAACTGTGTAATTTTATACAACAGCTTGGAATAAATGGATATGCACATGCTTACAGGATTAGGTTCTGATCTGGAATACAGATTCACTAGAGCATCTGGTAGAAATGCAATTTTTTTTTTTTTTTTTACACAATAGAATATTTTAATATTTCAAAATTTGGAATGAAACCAAGGAGTGTTGAGTCTTTTCATGGCATGATGCCTCAGTTCTGGGGAAGCCTGTCAGCCTCGCCCCCACATGTCTGGGGAATCGGGGTTTCCAAGAAGCCACAAAGTAGAGGGTCCTTCCTTCCCAGCTCTCAGCACTCTGTCAAACCCAAGGCAAAGCAGACTGTAAGCTCAAGATCTCCTAGAACTGGCCAAGCAGCTGTTAAGAAAAGAACTGGCAGACTCATTTGTCTTGGAAACCTGCCTAGATTCCATTGGAAATTGGTCAAAAATGGAAATTCTTTTGTGGAACATTTTGATTTCAATAAATGGCATACCCTGATGAAGAAATGTTTTATCAGAAACTTTCTAGCCAGACTGTTTGTAGGAGTGGTAAGCATGGAATTAAAACCCCAGAAACCCCGTGAGAATTCGTGGTGGAACAATCCTAGTTCCACCCCCAGGATAAAGACGTCTGAGGTATAGTCTGAATGCTGACCACTCCTATGACTCCTCCTCGTTGCTTGTCACTGGTTTTCCCGTTCGTCTATCCAAGTTTGATCCTTTCCCTTCTTCCAGAGAGTTCTCAGTTCTGTACATTGTGATTTGTCTGTTGCCGGTTATCCCCCCCCCGGTTCCTTACCATTGGAAGTAAACCCCTGTCCCTTCCCCAACTCCACCCCTTCGGTCGTTCCCTATTGGCCCTCATATTCCGTTATATACCCTTGCATGAGCTAGCTCGAGGCTCTTCTGCCCCGGGATTGAGAGCAATAAAGTACTCTGTTACCCAAGGCGAGAGTCCTCCCTGATTCTCCGCGGCACCCCAGGAAAATCCAAGGATCCTCCGACGCTCCCTCTCTCCTAGGAGACGGCTAGTCTCCCACGTCTGTCCAGAGAAAGCTTAGGACATTCGCGGTCCACTGGGAGGGGACGGGGCAACCACCGGCAGGAGGCTCCCAGGACGGGGATTCGCAGAAAAACCCCTCGGCGGCACTTCTGCGGCAACTGTTCTCTGTTGGAAGTAGATAAAGCTATTTTTATGGGATTTTTTTGGTTTGTCAGGCTTTTTTGCACTCCCACATAGTTTGGTAGGATCAGGTTAATGAGCAAAGCACTCTGAACATTCAGTGGCATTTGATTCTGAGGTTTTGCTCCAGGTGCCCCTCCCTCTAGCTGAAATGTAAGTTTCAGCTCCATCATTGAGGCTTCAGTTAGGGAAATTATCAAATGAAGCTGATACCAGAAGATAATTAATTGCTCTCTACTTCCACGTTTCTTATATGTCCATAAATGCTCTTAAGTTCAGAACAATTAATTGAACTAGAAGCCTGTCTCTGATTAAAGACAGGCATTAATACCAGATTAGTCCTAAATACAGGAAAGGGATATTTGCTATGGAAATCCTGGTATATCTTTCTGTAAACAGTTTTTATTCACTTAGACAGCTTCTAATAGTGCTACAAGAAATAAAATCTTGTAGCCCCAAAAGCAGGTTCAAAAAGGGTAGGATTTTCTGGTTATTCCAATTCTAAAATGGTAGTAAATAAAAAACCACTCTGTGACTGTAAATGTATTTTATCAGTAGGTGGGCAAATGTCAGATTAATGTCATTTGTTGCTGTGAAATCAATGAGAATTCTGTTTATGAAGAAGAAATGTTTCTTCAAACACCACAAAGACTAAATATCTTTTCTCAGTTAATCATCAGAGGCTCTATCATGCTAAAGAAAAATAAAATTATTTAGGTGAATGATCTAAACAAGCAAACAGGCCATGCAGATAGGAGAAATGTGGTGGCTGTAATATGGTAGGGGTGTTGTGGACTGTATTTTTTGAGACTTTCAGGTGCAATCTTGGCACACAAGACCTGATGAAAACTTCCATGGCACGGGTGCAATGCTGCTGAAAGAAAAATGCACTCAGCTGTATAATGCCAAAATCCCTGTGCTACTCCCAGTGGTCTATCCTGTCCTGCTTCTAGTAAAGAACACTGCTCCCATTGGCACTCCAGATCATGGACTATTGCATTGCTAAATAAGCAGCTACAACCAATCTGTAAGAACCTGTGAGGGTTTTAGAGAACAGGAATATCTTCAAAAAGATCTTGACAGAGAGCAGAAATGATATAAAAAAGGCTACAACTTAGAGCTCAAAAAATCAGCTGCATAAATATAGGACTGGAAACTCTCAGCAGGGTGGCAGACCCACAGATGAGGATGTAGGGGTCATACACAGCCACAGCCAAGCATCAGTAAATGAAATTGTTGTGGCAAAAATGGAAGAAAACATCGTGTAAGAGTACTGTGTGCCATAGGTAATTTTATGTTGGTGATGCCTAAATAGGAAAGGTGTGCTGAGGTTTGGCTACCAAGTTTCAAAGAAATTGTAATCCAGAGGAGACTGAAAGTCTGTAAAGCATGATCTGTGAGTAAGGATTAGAGGGAGTGTCACTGTTTTATTTAGGGAAGGCTGAGAGAAAACAGAAGAAAAAGTCTTCAAACAAGAATAGTACAAACGAGAATAGCACAGGCAAAGCAAATATGTGGTTCTCTGTATGTTATCACTGTAGATGAGAGGAAGAAATGAGCATGCACTACAACAAGGAAGGTTTAGGTTAGACATTAGGATCATAAGCATAGATAGGTAATGGCATGAATGATTTATAGAGACCTGACTCTGCCTCACCAGATGGAGTGTGAAGGAAAGTTTCATTATTCTGATAGGAAGTGTAGTGGTTTCAGTTAGTTTATTTAGGTTTGTGGCTAAATGCCAGCACACTTAGCAAAATTTATTTGACGTTTGTTGTGAGATGAGGATTAGGAGTAGGCAAAGTAGGTTCAAACTTTATGAAGTATAAAGAAACTTTATTAATATACTTAAGACAAAGAGAAAGAAAAAAAAACTAAGAAAAACCAGAACAAACTCTTCAGACCACTCCTCCTCCCACCTCTCCATTTCATTCTCTCTGACAACATACAAAAGACAACACTTCGACCTCCAGTCAGTTTACCACCTCAGAAACAGCTCTTTTTCTAGTTCATTTAGGGAGAAAAGTCTCTTTTGCTTACACTATAGATTTTCTGTAAGAAAAATACAGTTTTTATGGGTCTTCTGCCTTACCATCAGCCGCCACCCGGAAGAAAGACCAGCTTAATGGTGGATTCCTTCCATACCAGTAGCCTTCCTACAGCCACTATGGTGGGTTATGAATAGTCTACAGGGTACTTGTTTTAAGGATGCCCAGTTCAATTCCTCTGTGGTCCTTTAAATAAAGGGCGCTGAGGGGGAGGGTCTGGTTGGTCAGGCATCACCTCAGCGCAAGCCTCAACCATCTGCTCGATGGTAGGCTTTGGATCAGGAGGCAAGGCTCTGAGGACCCTTTTACATTCTGCATTTCCATTTTCCTTAGCTAAGGATCTTAATAGTTCTTTTTGCATCTTCGGATCCTCTGCCTGTTTTCCATTGCCTCCTTCAATCTATCTACAAAGTCCACAAAGTTCTCTTCAGGCCCCTGCCTGATTACTGCATAACCTTCTGAAGGGGCAGTGGGGGAGGGCAAGCACAATAGAGCCTTTTTAGCCGCGTTTTTAATATCATTCAAAACCTCAGCTGGTATATTGGCCTCCTGATCTTTTGGCTTCTCCATATCTCCCTCCCCGAAAAGATGATTCAAGGTGAGGAAGGCCATTTGCTGATTAGCTTTATAAGTCTCTAATAGTTCTTTCAAATGCTGCCGCCACGACCTCTCCCAGAGCCAGAACTGGGCATCAGATAACAGGCTTGTCATCACCGTCTTTATATCAGATGGCACCATTACATTCGTAGCAAATGTGGCATTTAACACACTTTTAAAATAGGATGACTCTCTCCCGAATTCTTTAGAAACCTTGCATAACTCCCAGAGATGGTTATACGGAAAAGGCTCCCATGTAGGGTTTGCCCCTTGCCGACTGTAAGTTACCGGAGCGGCAAAGAATTCCCCTTCCCCGGCAATATCGCAAGCTTCAGCCTTCCCACTTCTGGGTTCCAGACCGTGGGAACCAGAAGGGAGGGCGTGGGAAACCGCAGGTGGGTGTTGACTTGAGGAGGGGCCGCCAGTGGAGGGGGCGGCAACCTCACGCTAGGAGGCGGCAACCACGGTCGCGGACGGAGGGAGGCTCCCAGTGGGAGGGGAGGGGCCCGACGCAGTTACACCCATCAATGAGGGGGATGAACTCGACAGAGAACCATTCGCCATAGTGGAAGGGACGCAGGAGGAGCATGGGGAGGGCTCAGCTGTCGGGGCAGGCGCACCTGTGCAATGACGGCAGGCTGCAGTGCAGCTTTCCACATGGTTGGCGCCATGTTGACTCATGCCTGTAGCGCAGCTTGCCACGCAGCAGGCGCCATCTTGACTCGTGCCGCTATTACGCAACCCGACCTTAGCGCAGCCTGTCACGCGGTCGGTATGATTTAAACTCACGACAGTATTATGCAAGCCAACTGTATCGCAGCCTGTCACACGGTCAGCATTACGCAAGCCGACTGTATAGCTGGGGGGGTCGCAACTGGGTATGCGGGCATAGGGAGAAGGGTTGAGGGAAAGTCCGCTGTGGGGTGATCAGGCCCGCAGCGGCAGGGTGACAGGGGGAATCAGGGAAAATCATGGAGTTGGCAGCAGCCCTGCACCTTTTGGTGGGTTACTCCACCCGGTTCACCCCGCTGCGGGTCGGAAGGGTATGGGGGACATGGAGTAAGGGCAGATGGGGTATGTCGCCGTGGCGTCCCTGGGCTTTTCCCCTTCTCTTCTAAAACTTCACAAATTAAAATCAATAAAGGAAAAAATTCCCGTATGGAATCATCCCCCATCCAAGCAATGCTCGTTAACCTTTGCCCGGCTAGGTCCCAAAACCCCAGCAATTTAACCGAAGAAACGGAAACTGAGGGTACATAAAGGAAAGCCCACTTAACAAACAGTTTTAAGAGCTTCTTACAGAAAACTCCATTCCTAGACCTTAGGGTGCTTCTAACTTGGAGATATACCTCTCATTCAGGGCAGGACAATTTAATTCCCATCCTGAATATTTCCCCTTGTCCTGGATTAATAGCGCGAAGCAAAAGCGCAAGCAAAAGGGTGCCCCGGGGAATTTGGCACTTACGCAAACTGAGTGGACCCTGTTTGATCCCTTGCTGTATGCTGGCTCCAACCAGTCGCTCCTGGAGGCAAACGTAAAATCTGGAGACAAGGGTCTTCAGCCGTCTGGTTCTCTTCTGTTTCTTCCTGGGTGTATCCTTCTGATCCTGAAGAGGGTTTCCGGACGTCCCTTCCGAAAGCGCTAATAAAACTTGGCACTCCTTTGGGGGTGCTGACCCGCCGAAAGCGGACTCCGGACCACCGTAGTGGACAAGGACGCTTCTCAGAGACCTGAGTAGACTTCAGGCCTGTGTGAGGGCACCAGCCTGTCGCTAGCTGTCGGTGTCCAGCCCGGATTCCGGACAGCCTCCAGCTGGCCCCATTCCAGAAGTGTCCCTGCCCTGAGGGGGCACTCTGGCAGCGTCACTTAGACACCGGCCAGTGAAGCTGCTCACCCGGCAGGGTGACACGCCGGGAGCGAGGAGCTGCGATCGCTAGCTGCTGAAGGAGAAATAAAACAAGAGGGACTTCTAGTATGGATGAATTCTGTGCGGCTTTATTGCAGGAAGTCCAGCACAGAGGGAATCCAGGGACCAAAAAGCCGCGAATACTCTCTGTGACCACCTTATGCGGGACACTGTAGTGGTTTCAGCTCGCCTATTCAAGGTTCTGGCCAAATGCCAGCACACTTACCAGAATTTACCTCATGTTTGCTGTGAGATGAGGATTAGGAGTGGGCAAAGCAGGCTCAAACTTTATAAAGTATAAAGAAAGTTTATTAATATATACCTAAGACAGAGAAAAAAAGCAAGAAAAACCAGAACAAACTCCTCAGACCACCCCTCCTTCCCCCACCTCTCCATTTCATTCTCCCTGACAACACACAAAAGATAACATTTTGACCTCCAGTCATTTTACCACCTTGGAAATAGCTCTTGTTTCTGTTCATTTAGGGAGAGAAGTCTCTTTTGCTTATACCATGGATTTTCTGTAAGAAAAATACAGTTTTTTATGGGTCTTCTGCCTCACCATCAGCCGCCACCCAGAAAAAAGATCTGCTGGTGGTGAATCCCCTTCCACACCAGTAGCCTTCCCACAGCCACTATGGTGGGTTATGAACAGTCCACAGGGTACCTGTTTTAAGGATGCCCAGTTCAATTGTAGCAACAAAGAAAATCCCTTCTTCTGTGCTGAGCAACACAGGTTCTCCTGACAACACAAGTTCTCTGGCATTCCCCCCCGGGACCAGGGCTCTGGGTCACAGCCTCTCCTCTGTCTTGGTTCAAGTTTCTCATCAGGCTGTACTTATTTCAACACCTACTTGTCTTTACCCAGGTACTTCAGTTCATTGGCTGCAATTAGAACCTCACATCCCCCCTTTGGACTATATCTTCATATATTACAGGGAATTTATTAGCTCAGTCCCCAAGCATGGTTCTCCAAAAGAATTTTCAGCTTCACTCTCGAAGGACTTCTCATGCACCTCCCTGTAGGTATCAGTTCTGCTTTCCTCACTGACTGTAAAGTCTCTGTGCTGCATTTATGTAGATGCCCTCATTCGTTTTTCTCTCTGTGCAAGGAAGGATGGGTGTCTGTAAATTTAGTCCAGGTGTGGATTGAGTTAATCTCTCTCTCTCTCTGGCAGTGTGACGATCATGTGGTCTCTGCCGGGCTGTTTGTAAAGGTCCGAGCTGGATGGCAGAAGCACTCAGAGTCTCTGTGGCCTGGCTCTGTAAAGCTGGCTCGGCCTGGTAGGGCCATCTGGGCCCGGGATGACAGGGCAGGGCCTGGCCCGAGCTGGATGGAGTCTGGTCCAGTCCTTGCCTGGCCCGGCGCAGGGGCCTGGTTCTGTCTAGTGTAGTTGCCATGTCGGCAGAACTGTATCTGCTGAAAATTCTGTCTGGTTCCTCCTCTATTCCTGGCTGCAGCTGCATGGCCGCCCTAAACCTCCCTTCCTCCCCCGCCTCCCTCCTTTGGAGGGAGTGGGGGGAGCACAGAGCAGGGCCTTACCCGGGAGAGAAGCAGGAGATGCTCCTCTCTACACAGCAGCAGGCCAAAAGAGGAAGAGGCTCAGAGGGTCTTTTCTTATATATGGTTCTTTCCTCGAGGCAGATCAACTTTTTAAATGGTTCACCTACACATCAATCCTTAAAACTACCTAGCTACTGGCTCTCTCTCCCAGGAAGGAAGTTATATCACTTCCTGCAGCATAGGTCACTTCCTAGATTTTGACCCCTCCTGACCAACCCAGGACAGACATGTACTAACTAATCAGGTGAGGGTCCAGGGGAGGAACAAGGGCAGGATCAGGGAACAGGTCCAATGGAAGGGGGGAGAGAGGAGGAGGTAAGAAGTAACAGTAAATCAATCATCCAATAACAGGTAACCTTCTAGAAAGGGGGGAGATGATAGACATAACTAGTAACCAAGTAAGTTTGCCCTGGAGATTTTATCCAGCCCTGAGCTAAACCATGGTCATTTCAGTCCCAGGGGGGAGCTTAGTAGTCTTGGAAGCCCTCCACCAAAGTCCTTTCTTCTCTTCTTGGTCTTCTGCTACCCCTGGAGTCTCGGAGGTAACTTCCACGGCCGCCACAATCCTTTGCTACTCTTCCACATGGGCAGCAACAATATTGGCCACGGGAAGCTGTGAACATATTAGGCATAACTCTATGGCTCTGGTAGCGAGGGTCAAGGACGTGGTAGGCTAGGTGGTTTTCTGGTTGACAGGTCTTGAGGAGGAGTGGACAGGCACTGCAGATCATCAACTGGCATCATGCAGCTGGCACCTATAACAGGGATCTGGTTTTTATGATTATAAGATCCTATCTGAGTGTCAACAACTGCTAGGAACAAACTGGGTGTTCCTGACAAACGGGAGTTAAAGCAGCTCTGCCATATAACTGGCAAGTGTGGTAAGAGAGCTGTAAATTAGGAATGACAAAACAACAAGGAGGGAGATGACGGCCTACAGTCAAGTAAGGAAGTGACGTGGGATGAGGTGTAATAAACAGAACTGGGTGAAAGAGGTCACCTTCAGCAAATACACAGCGATAAGAGAGTGCCAACAGTATGGCATTATGGAAAAAGCTCTCATATCTTTTTCTGGAACATCAGCTCAACCAGATGCCTTATCTGACGTGCTTGTACATGAACACATACAGCATGGAGAATCAACAGCAGGGATCAGAAGTCTGAATGCAGTTGCAGAGCTACAATATCTCGTTAGGATCACCGTGATGTCCTGGCATAGCTCACACATGGGGGTGATGGGGATGGATACAGGCAGTTTAGCAAGGACTGGGAGGGAGGGGAGGAACTGACCTTTTGTGAGAGAGCAGCAGCAAAGCATGGAGTTCCGCCTTGGGAAAGGTAGGATCTGGTTGAGAGCCTGTGGATCAGGAAAAACATCTTGCTGAAATGAAACATTAATAAACTTGGAAGCAAACTCCATATGTTTTCTATGACAAAGAGTTACATTTGGAGGAGGTTTCCAATTTCCAGCTGGTGATGCTTGTTCTTGATCTCCATGAGTACAACCTCAGTTGGAAATGTTCCTCAGATGCTTCTTATCTAAAACTGGAGCACTGATTTTAGTTCCATACACACTGTTACCCAGACATCTCATTTCAGACTTGCCATTTTGGCTGCTTGGAAATTAACTTTTGATAGCAACAGGGTGAGAAGTCACAAAAATATATACTGAATGTATATATTTTAAATTCTACCACCTCATTGGACAAACACTAAATAGTACATTCTCTTACAGACACACACCTATGCTGTTTATATAAAACTTGATAACACCGGTCGGAAAGCCAATAGGACGTAATTTTAAGGAATATTTTTTCATACATGTTCTCACATGTTTGGAAGAGGCAGGAGAAAAGAGAGGAGTGAGCTTCGTGTTATACATTTTAGTTTCTATTTATAGACTTATAACTTGGTGAAAATCACATTTTCCAACTTCTTCAAGGCAAACTGCCTGTAGCATTCTCTAAGGAACTTTCTTCTATTTTACTTCTTTTTTTCCCCCTCTCTATAATATTAAAAGGAGGGCTTAGGGTTGCATCTTATTTATCACAGCACTGTAATACTGGTGCTATCAAATGCAAAGTGTTTCCTGTGACTGTGCTACTGTGTTAAGAAAAGTAACTTCTATGCCACAGATATTCCAAATTTTGGAGAGCTGGGTCTCTGCCAGTAATCTGAGTCTGACTCATTCAAAGTACCATGGAAAGATTTGCTAGGGCAGAAGTATTAGTTTATAGCATATGAACACAAAGTTTAGGCTTACAGGGAAATAGTACTTTTAAAAGTCACCAGAAATTCCTTTGATACCAGAACTGAGAATCAAGACTGATGATTAATTAGCAGAATATCTCTTGGCAGAGGCAATAATCAACAGAACAAAGGTAAAGCACCTGAAAGGGTTTGCTTCATTTCATTTATCCCTGTTATCCCTAGGATGCTAAATGAGGCTTGCAATACATCTAGTTTTCCTCTAACTACATGAAAGAAATGTTTTCATTCTCAATAAAACCCAAAATCATAGTACAATGCTGTAATTTCACTTAGTAAAAAGATATAATTATGAGAGAGACAAGAAAGTTCAGGTCAAATGCTAAAGACAACAGCAAAGAAACTTGTCAAAGATGTGAATAAGGCCAACAAGGTCATCTCTGTTCAGGCCCAGTGTGCCCAAACTCTTAAGATACTTTGTTTTCTGATGTTTGCAAAATAAATAGGTATAGTATATGTTTTTCCTAAACAGTGTAATCATAAAACCAAGTTATTTTGTTGATTTATTTTAAAATAAATATAAACATTTTGGAATTAAAAATTGTAAATGTGGTAGTTTGAAAGCAAATCAGTGAGAGACTCAAAGTCAGAACTACAATTTAATAGAAAAATGCAATAATACAAAAAATACTGACAGAGTCAGAATACAACCTGACACCCTGTCGGTCAGGGTGTTGGTAGTAGTCCACTTAGAAGGTGGCTGCAGTCCTCTGGGAGTGATATATATGGTTCTGTTGAAGCAGTGATCCTGTGAAAGGTGTAGTTCTCCTCTGAAGATCCAGTGGTGGTGTAGAAGGGTCTGGTCTTCCTCTGGGAATGCAGTGGAAAAGCTGACTTGTGGTGTTTCAAATTCCAGATTATATCCAGTTAGGGATACATTGGTTCCTCATCCTGGGCGGGGCATCTCACAATGGGATGATGGAGTTTTTCAGTGGGACTCAATGGCCTATTAACTGCAGCCACTAGGGATGAGCAAAGTAAAGTGCCCCACCTGGCTCTAATGGCTGGCCCATTAGAGATGATGTCCCGCGGCCATCAGGGATGAGCCAGGACCACTGCCCCACCCAGCCCCAACATCCCATGAAGATGGTGATAGAATACATACCATTGTAACCTAAGACAGTAAATTTAGAACATATTAGGTCATGATGAAACATTCAGAATATATGTGGCTATGAAACACATTCTGTTTCATGACAAACTTAATCTTCAGAAGAAAAAATGGTCAGTTCATCACAGCCAGTAATAAAAAGCAAACTCCTGTAGGTATAGATATTTATACTTCTTATGGAAGACCTCTACTTAATGGGCATAGTAATTTTAATATATGAAAAAAGGGACAATTACAAGACAAATTAGAAAGAAAGAAGGAAAAGAGGAACTGTGAGCCTTCTTGAGACACTGGGAGGGCTGGCATCCCCTTCTTTGGTTCTGTCAGCTGCCATGTTTCCAGGAAGTGTGACTCTACACCCTCTGTGTGTTGTGGCACCTTTTCAGCCAAGTAAATAATCAATGGAATTCAATTGCAGCCATTCTCACGTCTAACTTATTTCTTTGACTTTGATACAGATGTATTCTGAGGTGTTGGTTTTTGTGCAGATAATATTATTTCTTCTTTTAATAATTTGATATTGCTACTTATGTAATCTTTTTAAATGTTTGTTTCTATTGCAAACATTTGCTTATCAAAGGACTCAGCCTCTGTTAGCATACTGACCTTACTAATCTGTTACTGTAGACAGTGCCACCTAATTAGTAATCAGGGGAACATGGTTAAATTTCATATATTAAGCACTAACTGCCAAACTATTATATATCTAGATCATAATTTAGAACTGACAGCTATAAATGCCTTACTTTCTTGTATAATGCTCCCACTGGGGACTCCTTTGCTTATTTTGAGATTACAGTATGCCTGAAACTTCATTGTGTTGTGAAAATCTACTAAAGAAATTGCTTGATTGATGTTCAAATAACCATCTCATACCAAGGACCAGTCAGTTTCAAAGTATGCTATTTTAAAACCAATAAAAGAATGATCTATTGCCCAGAAGTCGTTAAAATAATACATGGAAACTTCCTTTTGTCTACCTAGCACTGATGATGTGTGATATGCCCTACATTTTGGCTGTGGCTTTGTTGTCTGCTAAGAGAAGTGCCACGCTGATTTCGTAAAAAATGCTCTCTTGCTGGTTTGACCATAGTGGAATTTACAGAGTCCGGAGCTCTGCTTCCCCAGCACTTTCCATATCCACTCCATCAATAGTCCAGCTGAGGCAGTTAGGCCGCTAGAAATCTTCCACGCACGCAATAAAATGCTGTTCTTCCTGCTTGCGTCCCCACCCACCCCAACTACCCCTAACTCCCTACCTACCCCAATTCATGGTGGGGTTAGAGGAAAATCAGTGCCAAAAAAAAAAAAAAAAAAAAAAAAAAAGAGACAGGAATTGTCTTTTCTTATGCAATAACACAGATTGCATCAGTCCTGCTGATCACGTTTTTGAAAGAAAAAGGTTGGACTTTATTTTAAAACAGAAAATGCCATTTCTGTTCGGTAACAGAAGATAACTTCTGGTGTGTTTGGGTAAAAAAAGGTGTGTAAAATATAACAGAGAACAAGCAGAAACGTCTTGGTGTCCGAGTCCCTCGCGGCCCGGGCACCAGGCTCATTGTAGACACGCCTGGCGCGCTCTGTGCGGAGGCGCTCCCGCGGCTCGGTGCGTAGGGCAGCACGCAGTCCCGCGGCGCAGCAGCACGGTGTCGCACGGTGTCGCACGGTGTCGCACAGTGTCCTACGGTGTCCTGCGGTGTCCCGGGGCGGGCGGGGCGCGGCGCGGGGCGGGGCGGCCCCGGTCCGCCACCGGCAGGGGGCGGGTGCGCCCTCCGCGCCTTCCTCCGGCTGCGCAGCGGTGGCGGCTCCGCTCGGTTCCTGCTCGGGCCGGGGCAGCCTTCGCGGCGCGGCCGCCGAGGGGACGCTGCGCGACGTGTCCGCGCCCTACAGCCCCGGTAGGTGCTCGCGTTCTCCGCGGGGCTGCGCGGGGGCGGCCCTGGCCCGTCTCCCGCCGGGCATCCCTCCGCCCGGGCGCGCATCGCTCTCCTCTGCGCGGGGCAGCCTCTGGCCGCTAGCCCCTGCCTCCGCTGCAGGCTTTCCCCGGCGGTGCCTCTGCCTCGCCTACTGGCTTTCCCCGGCGGTGCCCCTTCCCCGGGCCGCCCGGCCCTTTCCCCATCCCCTCCCGCCCCGGGAGGGGTGAGTCGGGCCGGGGCCGCGGGTCGGAGCCGGGCGATGCTGGGCGGGGATCTCCGTCCCGTCCTCTGTCCCTCCGCCGTCCCCGCTGGCGAGGGGCTCAGGGCCAGCCTGGAGGCGGCGGTGGGGCAGGGAGCGAGCGCCCGGAGATGCCGGCGGTGGCCGAGGAGGAGGAGGAGGCACCGGGCGGCGGTCGGGCCGGCAGGACGCCCCGGTCCAGGGAAATGAGTGAAACGCTGGCAGCGTGGCAGCCCCTTCCTGCTGAAACAAAAGTCAGCTCGGTGGTGCTGATCCCTTGGCTGTCTCTGTGGAGTACGGGGTCGCGGGCGCTGTTGGCACATGGGTTGTGGGGCTCAGCTCTTGTTTAACTAAAACGCTGAATGTATCGTTCCAGAGAGCAGCCGTGAACTCCTAAGGAAGTTAAATGTGCTGTTTGCAGAGATACTTCTCGAAACAGCCTTTGGTTACTGGCCTCTGAATTGCTGAAGTAGGAAAACATATAGAAATATTTTTTTTTCCTCTTAGGTAAATGCTACCATATGTTAAGCCACGTGTTTGGCTGAGCCACTAAGGAGCTATGTAACTCACCTGACTTGTTTATCTTCCCATTTTCTCACATTTAAAAGAGATTAAATGATAACGTAATAACTGTAGACTTGGGTGAAGATCTTTGCATATGCCAGGTATTTTAAATATTCTGCATGGCCTATTACGCTGCACAGACTTGGAGCCCGTGGTGGCTCTTTGCTGGTGAACCCAGCTGACTGCTCCTCTCTTTTAACAGAGTATTTAATACTAATTGGGGAGTTATTTAGAGAAAGAATCAAAGCCACAAACCCACACCAGAAATGGCTACTTAAGGACTGTCATGTTGTTTTCTGGTTTTTTTAAAGCTTTTGAAACTTCTCAAGGTGTGTGTTCATTAGCACATATTTTCCCTCTGGGTTTCTTTTAAGTATTAAGAAATCTTTTTTAATGGTTGATCTGCATAGTTATTTGTGTGGCAAAACAAATTCTGTGACTTGCTTTAAGCCTGCAGGTAGGCTCTTCATAAGCTATTAGCTTGCTATTGTCGTGTAATAGCATCAATCACTTCAGGATGGAGGAAGCACCTGTTCGGTGCAGGCCTTTGCTTCCATCACTTAGCAAAAGTCCTGACCACTTCACCCAGTAAGAGTGCAGAGCAAATAGATAATAATAGTTGCTTCATGGAACCATGAGTTCCTGCCCAGCCTCTCGAAGTGCAGCCCAACTGCTTCAGGGCATATGTGCTCTACGTGGAATGGTTAGGGTTGGAAGGGGCCTTAAAGACCATCTATTTCCAGTCCCCCTGCCATGGGCAGGGCCACCTTCCACTAGACCAGACTGCTTAAAGCCTCATCCAAACCTGGCCTTGAGTGCTTCCAGCGATGGGTTACCTACCACCTCTCTGGCAAACCAGTGTCAGTGTTGAATCACCATCCCAACACCAACCTCTGAGGAACACCTCTTGTCACTGCTCTAGTCCCTTGGACACTGGGCCACTGACTACAACTCTTAGAGTGCAACCATCCAGTGGCCACCCACATCTAATGAGAACTCTTCCTGCTTATAGAAGATAGGGATAATGTAGGCAGAGTTTAAAATTTTAGTGGAACTTTGGAAAATTAATATTTAAAAAGTGAATTCCTGAATGTTTAGTTTTCAGTTTTTTTGGGGAAAATACTAACATGCAGGAAACAGATTTTTATTTTTTTAAATAAAATCATAAGATGGATTGATACTGTGCAAAAATACCTGTCTGCTTACGGACTATATTGTAGCCTAAAGATTAGGTGTTCATAAAATGAATCCACAGCAGACATAGAGAACTTGTTCTTAAAGATTTAAATTGATCAAAGAGAATTTGTTACTCAAATAGAACTTAAGTTCTGGTTTTTAAACATGTAGTTCCAGTGAAGTCAGGAGATTGACATGTGAGTGTAATGGCTGCAGGTCTTTCTACTTATAGTGGTAATCGGTATGTCCATGAGTCATTATATAAGTGATATGTACATTCAGTTCTGAGTTTTTCACTAAAATTTGCTGAGACTATGTAGGACTTGAGGCATAATTATTGTAAACCTCCATGCTTTACCTGCCAGTGACCAGCTGCATAGCCCTGTGACAATTGTTTTGCTGTCAGCAGTACTGGAATTATTGTAATTGTTTTGCAGTTTAGAAGGGTCTGTCTGAGAAGTCTCACATTGGTCTGAAACCAAGATTATACATAAATTCTCAGAAAAAAATGTAATTGCATTAGTGTCAGAAATCTGATAGTCTTGCAGTGAGATAGTGACATGGGTGAGCAAAACTAGCAGCTCGATGCTGCTGCACTTTGCCTCTCAACACTCTTGAAAGTTGTCCTCTAATCTAAGTTATATTCTCTTTTAATACATTAAGTTTCCTTAGTGAGCAAAATCACGTGAGCTGGAGCTGGCAGGTGAGCTCACCTATCTCATCAATTTTCATGCTTCCTAATACTGTATATGCCTGAGGTCTCGTGGCATGAGAACAGGACAGAAAGGTGATGAGGAAGTAACTTTAAACTGGTATTGCTGCTTGAAATCTCATTTCCTAGTATTTCTTAGATTAAGTATCTGTAACCTATAAATAGGTGCTCCTGGCTTCCTGCTTTCATCATCTGAAATTCTGTGTCTAACCATGAATCCAAGCATAGCCTCCTCATACTTTTGTTAAGGGTATATGCATCCTGAGAGGACTCTATGAATTTTTTTGTTAAATAATTAAATATTTTTCTGGGTAATTTGTAGCTCTAATTCCACCCTGTAATTTGTTTCCATCTGCTTGTGTCAGTGTTATCCACAGATTTAAAAATCTTATCCTTCTTCAGTAGTTCATTGATGTTTGTAATAAGTGGTAGATGACTGTATTAAATGGTATTTCACCCAGGGTTCCTGAAATTCAATCACATTAAAGTTTTCATGGGGCATTAACAATAGTTACTCTTTTGGAATTCTTCAACTATTTTTGCTCCCCATATACAGTACTGTATTTTTTTGAATGTAGTGGTTTCAGTTCATTGGCTGCAATAAGAACTTCACATCTCTTTTTTTGGACTCTATCTTCATATATTACAGGGAATTTATTAGCTCAGTCCCCAACCATGGTTCTCCAAAAGAGTTTTCAGCTTCACTCTTGAAGCACTTCTCATGCACCTCCATGTAGGTATCAGTTCTGTTTTCCTCACTGACTGTAAAGTCTCTATGCTGCATTTATGTAGATGTCCTCACTCGTTCCTCTCTCTGTGAGGAAGGATGGGTGTCTGTAAGTTTAGTCCAGGCATGGACAGAGTTAATCTCTGTCTCTCTCTCTCCGGCAGTGTGATGCTCATGTGGTCCCTGCCGGGCTGTTTGAACAGGTCCGAGCTGGATGTCAGAAGCTCTCAGAGTCTCTGTGCTTGGCTCTGCGGAGCTAGCTCGGCCTGGTAGGGCCATCTGGGCCCGGGGTGACAGGGCAGGGCCTGGCCTGAGCTGGATGGAGTCTGGCTTGGTCTTTGCCTGGCCCGGCGCAGGGGCCTGGCCCTGTCTCGTGTAGCTGGCACACCGGCTGAGCTGGATCTGCTGAACATTCCAGCCGGTTTCCTCCCCCATGCCCGGCTGCAGTGGCACAGTTGCTCCAAACCTCCCTTCAGCCCTGCCCCCCCTCCCTCCTCGGAAGGAGTGGGGGGGAAACTAGGGCTTTACCAGCGAGAGAAGCAGGAGATGCTCCTCTCTACACAGCAGCAAGTTTAAAGAAGAAGAGCTTCAGAGGGTCTCTGCTTATATATGGTTTTTTCCCCGAAGGCAGATCAACTTTTTAATTGGTTCACCTATATATTAATTCTTAAAACTACCTAATTATTAGCTCTCTCTTCCAGGAAGGAAGTTACATTCCTTCCTGCAGCATTGGTCACTTCCTAGATTTTGACCTCTCCAGCCTAACCCAGGACAATAATACAAAAATAGTTTGTATCTTCATTTGCAGACTGAGCTGCTCTGTAGCATTTTCCAGCCTTGGCATCACATATCCTCAATGCCAAGAGAATGTGGAACAGACTTTGTGGAAGAGAGGAGAAACTTTGTAAGACTATCAGGACAGAGGAAGCTGCTGGAGTAAACTTTGCTCTACATTTAATGTGACTGTTGAGTCAGTATTACTGGCAGAAAGTTGCACAATATGTTTATATGTACAAACACGTGCTAGTCCTCATGACAGTCCAGTTAAAATCTTAACGTTGAAATACATGACAGTCTCTATTCAAAGGCTTGCTTTCTTGTGACTGACTGGCTTTCTTCCCTTCTCCCACCATCTCTCCAGTTGTCTTTTGTCTGAGGAGAAAGTAACCATCTCCTAGTAGCAAAGATTTTTTAAATTTTTTTGTTAAATTTGATCTATTGTGGTATCACCAGTTAGTTGAGTCATCATTTCAGAAATGTTTAGACTGGTGTTTGCTAGTATTGCTGCTGCTAGAAAGCAACTGACCTGCTCCCAGCCATTTAATTCAGCTTTTGGATCAGCCTTCATACTCCTGCACTTTTTAGGGGAGATGGTTGGCGGAACTGCCATGGCTGCTTGTGTACTTGCTGGTCAGCTGAATATCAGTGACACATGAATGGTTTTGGAACTGCATTTGAGTTGATTCAGGCAGAAGTTTATTCAAGGAGTTCCTGTAACAATTAGAGAATTTATCTTAGAACAGCATGATCCAGAGGGGATCGCATCAGGAGTTGTTAGAGTATGCAGTGATTGCGTATCGGCATTTTCGTGTCAGCTGTGCATAGAGTCTCAGTGGTAAGGTCACTGTAATAAGCACCTTTCTGTCACTGAGGGATGCTGTTCCTCAAAGGAGTTTATATGTTCCTAATGTGGTAAATTTCTAAATAGGTAATGACAGAGTAAATTGCTGTGCAGCATAATTTTATATTTCCCCACCCATGATGATGCTTAGATTATAACATCTCAAAGGATCGAAAATACCTGTTGGATTTTAGTTAGTGGATGTATACCAGTTGTTAACTAAATATTAAAGTGTACAAATTATGTAAATATATAGTATATAAAAAGCATACATTGTCCCTAGATTTTTTTTTTCTGTGAAATTATTCCTTTCAGATATGGCTTATGGTTTTGGTAGTGGTTGCTGTAAGATTGCACCTAGCCAAGATGTAGGTTGTGGATCTTTGTTCTGATATCTTCATACTCAGAAACCAGTCTAGAAACTACAGGTTTGAGGGCTGTCTTGTGTGTATTCAGTAGAAAGAAGAGTCACTCCAGAGCTGTTAAGAATCATGTCCCTGACTGACTTCCTCTCCATTTCCAAGCATCTTTCACCTCGTCACTCAGAAAAGATGGCCTGTCTAGTGCTAATATGGACCAGTAGCAATGACTTGCCTGTACCTCAGAAGCAGTTTGTTTCTGGGTGCCTCGTGCACATGGAGGAGGTTATCAGGCACCAGCAGCAGTCTCATATATGCGGTGTAATCCCATCAGCAGTATCCTGTAGGTATAGCGTGGCCCCTCTGTGTGTTGAGCCTGCTGCTGCTGCCCTTCTTCCCGGAGCTGATGTGCAGCACTTTCTCTGCTGGGTGCTCTGCTCAGCCAGTGACATGCTCTTTTAGTCCTGCAAAGGGCCAAAACCTATCCAAATGCTACCTCAAATGGGAGATGAGTGATGACAAAGGGCTCTGCAGTGGAGCGTGGATTTCAGTGTCCCTTAGAACAAGAGGAACTAGAGATACCAGCAGTGCTGTGAGCAGTGACTGTCACTGGGGAGTACTTTCCCCGTCTTCCTGGTGAGATCAGCATGCTACTGAGCAAAGGTTAAAACTCTTCTCCAGCATGCAGCCTCAGATCATGCTGAGCTTTTGTTAAAGAAGCTTAAATGTGTGGTAGGTAGTACAGATTGGGTTTTATTTCCAACAGTGTATGGAGATGTCCCTTGTTACTGTTAGTAGTCTTAATCCTCTCTGCCTTGCAAAGTATATACAAAACTCCATGGCTTACCATGTTTGTAGTCTTTGTATGCATCTCTGGGATGAGGTTGGTGTGGTGGTCTGTGCAGTGAATGAATCTCATTTAAAGGATGATCATCTCATTCTGACACCTTAAAGCTACTATCTAGAGTCTTACTGAGGTTGGAGAGAAGAGTAGTATGGAGGAGCCCATCCGTTTTCCTGCAATAAACCTGGAAGTATAGAGGAAGTTTTTGTAATGCTCCTTTCCTCTTCTCCTTGCTTGCATGATAAATTTATTTAAAATGGGCCTCAGTGTAAACTGATATTCCATAACCGTACCATCAAGTAAATGTATCTGGTGGTCATCTGTGGTTTTATCAAGTCCTCAGTTGTGGTAGTTTGAAAGCAAATCAGTGAGAGACTCAAAGTCAGAACTACAATTTAACAGAAAAATTAAAATAAATGCAATAGTACAAAAACACTGACAGAGTCAGAATACAACCTGACACCCTGTCGGTTAGGGTGTTGGTAGCAGTCCAATTAGATGGTGACTGCAGTCCTCTGGGAGTGATAGATGTGGTTCTGTTGAAGCAGTGATCCTGTGAAAGGTGTAGTTCTCCTCTGAAGGTCCAGTGGTGGTGTAGAAGGGTCTGGTCTTCCTCTGGGAATCCAGTGGAAAAGCTGACTTGTGGTGTTTCAAATTCCAGATTATATCCAGATAGTGATGCTTGGTTCCTCTCCCTGGGCAGAGCATCTCACAATGGGATGATGGAGTTTTATCAGTGGGACTCAACGGCCCAATAACTGGAGCCATCAGGGATGAGCAAAGCAAAGTGCCCCACCTGGCTCCAACGGCTGGCCTATTAGAAGACATGCCCTGGGGCCATCAGGGATGAGCCAGGAACACTGCCCCACCTGGCCCCAACATCCCATGAAGATGGTGATAGAATACATACCATTGTAACCTAAGACATCAGTACATGAGAGACATGGAGCTCCTGGGGCAGGTCCTGCAGTGACAGTTAAGGCATGGATTATCTTTCTTTCAAGGGGAGAAACTGTGCCCATTCAGCCTTTAGAAGAGATGACTGAGAGGGGACCTCGTCAATGTCTGTCAGTATCTGAAGAGTGGGTGTCAAGAGGATGGAGCCAGGCTCTGCTCAGTGGGGCTGAGCAATAGGACAAGAGGCAACAGGCAGCAGCTGATGCATGGGAAGTTCCACCTGAATAGTTATTCTGAGGAAGAACTTCTTTACTGTGCATGACCATGCACTGGAACATGTTGCACAGAGGGGCTGTGGAGTCTCCCTCACTGGAGATATTCAAGAACCATCTGGACACAGTCCTGTGCCATGTGCTCTGGGATGGCCCTGCTTGAGCTGGGAGGGTGGACCAGGTGACCCACTGGGTTCCTTTCCAACCTGACCCATTCTGTGAAGTCACAGTAATTATGTGTACATTTATTGTTCTTTAGGCACGTATCCTTTGGTATGGTAGTTCTGTTAAGAATTGCTCTATGGGGCAGGATAATATTGCTTGATAGTGATGCAATATTCTAATAAGAAGCTTGGTATTTTTTATTGATGTGAATGCTCTTGTATATTTGAAACATCTACTAGATACTGGCAACACCTTCAAGTGAGACCTGGTGATCCCACAGATTAATGTGTTGCAAAGCTTTGTTTACTTCCCATTGTGGAAAAACTGAACAGACTTTGCTGTCATATGTAAACAAGGTCATAATTTGTTTCTTAAAAGTATGACAGAAAGCAAATAATTAGTTTTGAACTTTTGAACAGTTGGTAATTACAGTAGTGTTTCAGTTACAAAGTAGATTGAGGTACCTCATTCTCTTTCATCTTTATTGTGAGATTTATGTAGTTTGCTGTGATGAAGTTGGGAAGTAAGTTGGTGAATGAGGTTTAACAATTTGTCCTTGAGGATTTTTGCTATCTGAACTTGAATATGTGATATTATCCAACCCCATGAAACAGAGAGCTAAGGTTCTCTTCAATAGGTATGTCAGCAGCAATGGTACAATTTACTTTATCACATATAAATAGTGTGGTGTTTAGGGACCATAAATCGCATTTTTGACTATATGGACCAATACATTTTTGTAATAACTGAGAAGAGTCTTCAAAGTATGGATTGAGTACCTATAAGGCTACATTTTTTTGTTGTTGTTGATTGGTTGTGTTGCTTTTTTTTTCTTGGATTGGTTTGGCTTTGCTGTTTTTATTGCAAAAGGAATGTGGGTTGATTTTGATTTTCTGTGGGAAGAATGAACGCCTTAGTACTTTTATCTCGGCTTCTCAGGATTCAGAAGAATTATTCAGTGTTTGAGACTGGCTAGTTTGTGTGTTGCCTAAGGTGAAAGTACTGGCTTGATGCCACTAGCAGAAGCTTGCATGGTTAGTGATTTGACATGCCGTTTGGGAAAGGTTTTGCACATCAAGTTTCAAAACACTCCGGCACAATGCTGCTTCTCATGAGTATTTCCTTTCCTAAAAGTGAAACCTAAAAGAGTGGTATTGGCAACATAGGACATGCAACAGTAGCTCTATTTCTGATTTTTGAATAAGCTTTGGTTTAATTTCCTACATTTATCTACATTTATTTGTAGATATAATTTTATAGACGTATAATAAAATCTTGTTTTTACAAGCAAACACTTTGGGTCTGATTTAGTTGTCTGGAATACCAAGATGAGTCTTGGTATGTAATGGAAGAACGCAATTCGGGTGTTATCATTTTTATAAGAAATTAATGATTTTACTTCAAGGTACCATTTGTCACAAAGGAGAAAAGAAAATATCTATTCCTGAATCTCTAAATTGTTCTATGTGGACAAACCTTTTCCCTATGTGGAGTTCTGCCAGAACCTGAAAGAATTTGTATGGATGTAGGAGTGCTGCCTGTAGGGAGCAACTACTGGGGTCATAGCCTGTGTTTCCAGAAGACACAAATGGTGCATGATTATACAATACAGTTATACTATTTACTTTTTCAAAGATATAATTATTTTCTATGTGTGTCCTTCACTAATTTAAAATTAAATTAATTTTGTAAACATATTGGAAAAACTATTTGTAGCCTAGCAGAAAAGTAAACAATCATCTGGATAAGAAAATGCATCCTGCATTTGAATAAAATATTCTTGAACGATTTTGAATGTCTCAACTCTTTTGTCCATGGCATATAATTCAGGTTGGCACAACCACTGGTTTAAAACCAGAAATCACATAAGAATAGCTAATGCTGTCCGTGAAATATCTAATTCACTGTGTTATATTGAGTAAAAAAACCACCACTGCTCTGAACTGCTTGAACATAACACACTGAAATAACTTATCAACAGAGGCTGGATTAAACACAATGTTATGTTGTTTCATTGATTATATTTTGCCAGTTATGAAAAACTAATTTTTTTTGTTTGTTTGGAGGATTTTTTTCTGTTCTCTGACAGGAATAAAATGCATCTGCTAATCATTGAGGAATGCAGTTTGTACTTTAAAAAAAAAACAAAACAAACAACACAACCAAAAGACAATGTCTTAATCTACTAAAGTCTTGGAAAGAAAAGCTCAAGCTTGTTTTTTTTGTTTTTTTTTTTAATATACAAAAATAGGTATAATATTATTTGACCTCGCTAGAAAGTATACAAACACTTAAGTCCTGATCTGGGGGAAATATTTCACCCTGAACTGAATGCAAAGCATCTCAGGCTGCCACAGATTTTAATATTACATAACCTGGGTACAGATTTGCATATAATAGTATAGAAATGTGGGCTTAATATTGAAAGGGACATTAGCTCACACCTTGTAGACTATCTGTGTTAAGAAAAACTCTCTGTTTCCAGACTTCTATGATGATTTACAGCCTCCTTTCATATTTTTTGTTTATCCTTATAACTATAAGGTTGTCTTTCTTCAATATTATAACTGCAAATAGGTAAGCAGCAGCCTGGGAATACTGAGAATGGTTCTTCTTGCAATTTTTTTATATTATAAAAATATATATTTAAATTAATAATGTAATTAATAGATATTTTAGATTTGTTATAAATAATAGTATTTTTAAAAAATATATTTATTTCTAAAATATTTTAAAATTACACCTTGAAGATATGAGAGAAAGATGTCTGATCGTGACTTCTCTCTTTCACAGTTTCTTGCAAAGCAGACTTGATTCTTTTATCCCTTAGCTGGTTTATTTAGGTCATGTAATTCTTATCTAGATTCTTCCATTTGGGGATTATGCATTAGGAAAAAACTGCTCATGGGTCTCAGTTAAAAATCAAGATAGCACATAGAGCAGGGTATTTTTTGTTTATTTAGGCAGAGCAGAGTAATTGCTTTTTTCCCATACACAGCAGTCCTATCAGTTCAGTTCACAATGAACAGTTACACTTTTGTGGCAGTATGACATTGTTGACCCCAATATTAGAGAGCTGCTATAATCTCTTTTTCCATTTCTGCTGCTTGTTTTTCTGCACTTGATGTCAATTTTGGAGTGTATTATTTTGTTTTATTAAATATCCTTGTTGATTTTGGGACCTCTTCCTAATCAGCTATGGTCAGAATTCAAAATTATCTTGACCTTCTAAATTCTTGCCTCTCATCTTTGCTTATTATTGTGTGCCCATTTTGTAAGCATAATCAACTCATGTTATCAAGTTGCTAATGAAAATATCATTATCCTGTGAATGAAATAGACTAATCTACATGTTGCATTATCATCCTTCAAAACATCAATTACAATTGTGTTTGAAACCCCCTTTAAACCAAAGTTTGTGGCAAGTGGCCATAATTTTCTGCACAGTAAGTAGGGCAGAGGCTGTGCTCCTACCCTAGTGATGTGCGTCCCATGGCACCATCTCTAGACAAGTGTTGAGAAAAGCCTGATAAAGAATTAAGCAAATTGAATTGCATTCAGCTTGGGACTGAAATCTGCACTTCATTCAGTGTTATGTCAGTGAGGCAGGATTAATAGGAATTTTTAATTTGTCAGTTATCTCAATGCAATTTCCTTTTGCACAATGATTCTAGGAGGAAAACTTGCTTGATGACCACTCTGTCTAACACATGAACGTAAAAAGAACTGTCTTGGTGTGTTAGAAACTTTATATCCTCTAACAAAATATGATGCTGATTTGCTTGGAAGGATTATAGGCTTGTAATTTTGCTAAATGAAGTCACATTATAAGCTTCCTCTAGGAAGGATCTAGCAGGGTTCCCTCAAGATAAACAGGTTACTTTTATAAGCAATAATCTGCTGGTCTACTTATTGAAACTAGTTTAGGTATGAACAAAAATATGTGCAGTAGCTCTGTGGAGTTATGCATTAAATTTTTTGTATTAGTGTTGAGTATGCCATAGCACAGAAGTTAACAAGTGGAGCATAGTGGGGGAAAGCCCTTTGTTTTTCTCTTACTTTTTTTTTATTGTAAATTACTGCTTTCTATGTCCTATGCAGAGCACTTTAGACTGTCATGGGGGTTGTTTGGGATGCACAAGGATGCAGAGAAAAAGCAACCAGTAACCTCAGCTCCCAACTGTCTTTCCATATATCCTCTCCCTAGTAGTTTGTATGCAGAATAATCTTTTTCTGCATGGATGGATGTGCAACTCCATGCAGGGAACTGGACAATGACACACCAGCATTCAAGAAGGATTTATAAACTCTAACTTCTTGTCTTCTCCTGTTCAGATTCTTTTATGGATAACTTTTTATTTCAAGGCCCTGCTGCATGAGAGAATTTTTGGTTTCTTTCTGCTGTCCAAGTTGTAGACCTTGACTTAAAAACTTCCTAAGTTTTGTGCCAAGAAAACAGTCTGAAGAAATAGAAAATCCATGTTTGAGTCACATAATGCTTCCCAAACCCAGCCATTTTACTCTGCAATTTCGAGATGTTGATAGCTTCTGTTGCCTGTTTTGTGGTGTTTTCCTTGGCCTTTGCATCTGTATAGGGTTCTGCTGTACTCATAGGGACGCTGCCTGTCAGCCTTGCTATGGGCTGCACCTTCTGTCTCAGTCTCTAATAAGTGATACATGGGAGCCTTTTTGTACTGCCTGACTGTCTTAGGTTACAATGGTATGTATTCTATCACCATCTTCATGGGATGTTGGGGCCGGGCGTGGCAGTGTTCCTGATGGCTGCAGAATGGTTTACTAATGGGCCGGTCGTTGGGGCCGGATGGAGCACTTTACTCACCCCCAACATTGCAGATAGTGGCTCATCATCCCATTGTGAGATGCCCCGCCCAGAGAGAGGAACCAATGTATCCCGATCTGCATATAAACTGAGATTTGAAGCACTATAGGCAGCTTTTTCCACGGGATTCCCAGAGGAAGACCAGACCCTTCTACACCACCACTGGACCTTCAGAGGAGAACTACACCTTTCACAGGATCACTGCTTCAACAGAATCACATTCATCACTCCCAGAGAACTGCAACCACCTTCTAAGTGGACTACTACCAACACCCTGACCGACAGGGTGTCAGGTTGTATTCTGACTCTGTCAGTGTTTTTTGTATTATTACATTTTTCCTATTAAATTGTAGTTCTGACTTTGAGCCTCTCACTGATTTGCAATCAAAGGAATGCTGTTGGTACTGGTTTTGTACATCCTGAATCTGAGCAAGCTCAGTTGTGGTCCTGTGTTGTTTGTTTTTAAATGATCCTAAAATGTGCACTATTAAAAATTCCAAATGAATTTTCTAGTCAGTTCTCTTAATTTCAGTTACGAGGTCTAATACCAAAGATGTGGAGTAATGGTCTATAAGCATTCATAAGGGTTCATGACTTGTCCTGTTTTATTCCTGTTCTGTCTTGAAATACTTAAAAAAATCTAAGATAATACAGTGTAGGAAAAGGACTTGATGTCCGTAAATTATTTTCTTGCAGCTGGAAAGTGCTGTGCAACACTTCTATGTACTGTAGCACTACTGTATTATTCTGTAAATCAAACCCCATATTTTTTCAGTATACTGTAATTTAGAAAAATAATCATTACATTTTTAAAATTCCTTTCAAGTTGAGGCATAGCATACTCATTTTTCCTTTTTCTAAATCAAAAAACATTCCACACTTAAAAAAGAACGCACACTCTTATTTGTTGATTGCAACAAATGGTCCCTGAGATGGGTGAAAGGGGATGTTGGGATAAGAGCAGTCAAGGCTAGATCATATAATTGTTTCACTTAGATTTTTTTTCTGGTTTTGTTAATTTTCTTTTTTTCATGCTTTGAATTCATGTTGTGTTTTTGTTTAGAGTAAAACAAAAAAGGTAAGTTCTTTTTTCATTGCAGACTTAAAACAAGCTTGTAGTTGTTCAAAGTACAGCCAGTGTTTATTGTAACATTGTTATATTTCTGGGTGTGTGGAGAGGAAGAAGCCTAGAATAATTCTGTTCACAGACTTTGAAATAAAATGAGTTTCTCTGCTCCGATGGATTCTTTTTTCCCTTTTTACAAGACAGATAAATACTAGCCTTTCTTAACTTCTTTCTTAACTGAAAGAAGTTATTATATGTGGATACATCTAAATGGATTTATTATGATATGCTGTGAGATTTCCTTTACAGTACAACATTAGCACTCAAAAACATTTGTCTGCTTTTAAACTTTGGTGATAAGTATTGTCAAATTCTAATAGAATAGAAGTAAATATTTCTGTATTTGCAATTTTTTTCCACTGTTTATTTCTCTGCTGACCATTTTCCTGTAAACTTGAAGGGATAGAGCACAATTACTGAGTCTTTGGCAAAGAGGATCTGGACACATCACTGAACTTGAAGATACTTGTCTCGGTTTGAAAGACAGGTGTCTGTTAAGGAAGGCAGGAGCCTCCCTTGGAATGGAAAATATGTAGCCCCTCTCCCTCTGAATTATTAGAAATTTGAAATCAAGGGGCTCTCAGGCAAAGATATGGGAATAGGAATAACAGTTCTTTACTAATATCTAAAACAAAGCTAGCAAATAACAACAACTATGGCATTAACCAACAAACAGAACCAGAAACCCAGTGGCAGCCTGCTTGGCCTCAGGCACCTTTTCCTTTTGGTGCAGTTCCAGTCACAGCCGGCAGGGGGCGCCGGTGGCTCCCGGTGGGCAGGGCGGGTGCGATGGTTCCTTTGCGGCTGCAGGGGGCGCTCTGGGTGCGATGATTCCCCGCGGTTGCAGGAGGCGCTCTGGCGTGAGCTCAGGTAGCACACGGTAATGGCAGCCGGGCCCAGGGGCAGAGAGGGATGGAGGAGAGGCTTTGTTTCACAAACCCTCAGGGGCAGCTGGTGTTGGTGCCCCAGCAGGATCCTCGGACACAGCGAGCCGGGACAGCAGGAAGTCTCGGCAGGCAGGGGGAGCACAGTTACAGCATAGCAAAAACTCGGAGCGGTGCCGGTGGAGCGGGGAGGGACAGGCCGGTGGCAGCTTGGCTCCCTGGCAGGGCAGGGAGAAAACTCACAGCAGAAAGACCAGCAGCTCCGTGCTGGTTTCTCAGTGGCCATGGGTTCCCTTCAGCAGACAGCAGCTCCAACCATTCGGCTCCAAGAGTCCCGAGTGAGAGAGCTTGCCTAGCCCCCGTTTTTTCCATCCCAAAGTCTGCATGGTCTCTGCTCCCTGAGAGAAACTTCCCCATGCCCTGTGAAGGAGAACTCCCTGGCCATGCACTTTTATTCCCTTAAGTACCCAGCCATTACCGTTCCTTAGCAACCTATGGGGGAAAAAATTCCTTAAGAAAAAAACTAAAAAGAGGAAATTCAAGCCCCTGACAATACTGAACTAAGTGAAGGAAAAAAGTTGTCTGCACGGTTCCATTTTTTTCTCCTTAGCGTAGACCATGAGAACTATGTGGGTGTTTTGGTGCTTGTCTCCAAATAATTACTATTTCTAATAACAGTAGTTTTTCTAATGATTTCTAAAGATAATGTTTTTGATGTTTTTCAAAATTATGGCATGGGTCTGCAGAGGGTTAGGGGTGCTACAGCTTTTGTAATGGAGGTCTGGGACAGCTGCTTGGATTAGAGTGATAGCTGATTGCATGTTTTCAAATGTAACCTTAGTGTAGATGATTCAACAGGATCCCTGAATCGGGGGAAAGTCAAGCCAGATGTCCAGGCTCTGTGCAGTGTGGGTCCATCAGGACTGAGCATGAGCATGGTGCAGGGCCAGGAGCAGCCCTGGCTCTGCAGGTAGAGGGCAGAAGATTTGGTATGGACCCTGTGTTGCTTGATGAGGAGGAGGTGGGAGCTTTTGTGCCGAGCCTGTGGGGTTTGTGGCCCATTTTGACTCTTTGTGGTGACATGCTCTTCTCAAAAAGCTTGTGGGTGCTTAGGAGCTGTTTGCTTAGAGTGGTTTTCAGTTTATTCTGAAATAATTGCAGTACTAGGGTTGGTGCATCTGTCATCATTGACCATGTTATTCCTCTAGCTGTACATAAGAGTGACAAATGTATTGTTACATTTCTGTAATGCACAGATTAAAGTGTTGACCTTTCAGTTCCATTGAATGCAGTTTATGTAGTATCCTAAAGACCAAAATGCTTAAATCTTTTCTCTCCAAAGCATAGTTTACTACGCTATATTGCCAAATAGCAGCTTGC
This sequence comes from Eopsaltria australis, assembly GCA_034509425.1. Taxonomy (NCBI): domain Eukaryota; kingdom Metazoa; phylum Chordata; class Aves; order Passeriformes; family Petroicidae; genus Eopsaltria; species Eopsaltria australis. The sequence goes on along the minus strand of JAVTVJ010001506.1, from coordinate 50,293 downwards.
ACCCAGAAGCAGGTAGAGTTTTGAAGGAGTATAGGTGGAGTTGTTGACTTTTACCACATAGCTTTAGGAAACTAAAGACTGCTTAGATAGAGCACTGGTAAGTACTTTGGTCACAGACTGAAGGACTGAAAGTTAAACTGAATTTGTAGTGGATTAGATGAAATTAATGTTTTTTCAAAACACTTGTTTCATGGAGAAACAAGTGAAAGCAAGACATCAGAAATCCATCTTAAATCTTCCCTTAACTGTGAGTGTTAAGAAATAGATATTCAGAACGATTGTCATTAATTTTATTGACTAGAAAATCTGTGGGTTTTTTACTCATCACAAAAGTGCTTTTTTGACTGTAATTATGGTGAAGTGGTTTTTAGTTTTTCTTTGTTTATTGTTTGTTTCCCATAGGTGGCTGTTTTAATGCAGTAGTGTCATTAGCTGGCTGAAGACTAAACATGAGAATAGCAGGTAAGTACACTCAGTCAAATCAGACTGGTCATTTGTGAAACAACTGCTATGGACAACATTAATAAGTTGTGACAATAAGGTTTTAAAGTCCTACAATCACAGAATACCAGGTTAAAAGGGATCTCAAGAATCATCTGGTCTGACATTTCTTGGCAGAAGCATGGTCTAGACAAGATGGTTGTCATGTGAAAAGAGATTTCCTCGAACCTATAGTGTTTGATTAGTCTGTCAGCACACCAGGAAAGCCAAGACCCTTGTGCCTGACTAGTCTGTGTCCTGTTATGGGAACCCTTCAATGAATGTTCTGGGTTAGGCCAGAGGGGTCAAAATCTAAGAAGTGATTTGTGCTGCAAGAAGGCATACAACTTTTTTTTTACGAGAGAGAGAGCCAATAATCAAGTAGTTTTAAAGATTAATAGGTAGATAAACTAATTAAAAAGCTGATCTGCTTTCGAGGAAAAAACTATATATAAGCAGAGACTTTCTGACGCTCTTCCTCTTTGGATTTGCTGCTGCTGCGTGGAGAAGAGCAGCTCTTGTTTCTTTTTTTGGTAAGGCCTCCCCCCTACTTTCTTCTGAAGGAGGGATGGGGGGGGGGAAGGGAGGTTTTACGGCAGCCGTGCCGCTGCAGCCGGGCAGGCATGGGGGAGGAACGGCTGGAATCTTCAGCAGATACAGCTCAGCCGGTGTGCCAGCTACACGAGAGGGAGAGCCAGGCTCCTGCTCCAGGCCAGGCAAAGACTAAGCCAGACTCTATCCAGCTCGGGCCAGGCCCTGCCCTGTCACCCTGGGCCCAGATGGCCTCACCAGGCCGAGCCAGCTTGGCCTAGCCAAGCAGAGAGACTCTTGAGATCGTCTGGCATCCAGCTCGGACCTGTTCAAGCAGCCTGGCAAAGAGCATGTGATCCTCACACTGCCAGAGAGAGAGAGACAGAGATTAACTCTCTCCATGCCTGGACTAAACTCACAGACACCCATCCTTCCTCGCAGAGAGAGGAACGAGTGAGGACACCTACATAGTGCAGCGCAGAGACTTTACAGTTAGTGAAAAAAGCAGAACTAATACTCACAAAGGGGTGCATGGGAAGTTGCTTCAAGACTGAAGCTGAAAACTCTTTTAGAGAACCATGGTTGGGGACTGAGCTAATTAATTCTCTGTAATGTATGAAATATAGTCCAAAAGAAGATGTGAAGTTCTTATTGCAACCAATGAACTAAAATACCTAAGTACAGACAAGTAAGTGTTGAAAAAGTACAGCCTGATGAGAAACTAGAACCAAGAGAGAGGAGAAGCTGTGATCCAGAGCCCTGGTTCCGGGGAGAATGCTAGAGAACCTGAGTTGTCAGGAGGACTTGTGTTGCTAAGCACAGAAGAAGAGATTTTCTTTGTTGCTGCAATTGAACTGGACATCCTTAAAACAGGTACCCTGTGGACTGTTCATAACCCACCATAGTGGCTGTGGGAAGGCTACTAGTGTGGGAGGGACCCACCATTAAGCTAGACTTTGCTCCGGGCGGCGGCTAATGGTGAGGCAGAAGACCCATAAAAACTGTATTTTTCTTACAGAAAATCCATAGTGTAAGCAAAAAAAACTTATCTCCCTAAATGAACTGGAACAAGAGCTATTTCTGAGGTGGCAAACTGACTGGAGGTCAAAGTGTTGTCTTTTGTATGTTGTCAGAGAGAATGAAATAGAGAGGTGGAGAAGGAGGGGTGGTCTGGGGAGTTTGTTCTAGTTTTTCTTGAGTTTTTTTTTTTCTTTTTTCCCTTTGTCTTAGATATATTAATAAAACTTCTTTATAAAGTTTAAGCCTGCTTTACCTACTCCTAATCCTTATCTCACAACAAACAATCAAGTAAATTTAAGTAAATGTGCTAGGATCACTACAATGAACTTCCTTTTTGTTTGGGTGGATCTTGAGTGACTAATAATACATACTTTTGTTACTTGTTGGTGTAAAATTTTCTTGCTTTGCTGTTACTGATATAGTCAATAAAATATAGAGCGCATGCTTAGTGAGGGGTGGTTGTACCTTGGAGGCAGGTAACTTTGGGATGGTGGTGTGAGTTAATATTTCAGTTAAATTAAAGAGAACCAAGTTCATCTCAGGTGAGTGATTTCACTACAGTTGCTGGTTCAGCAGCAAGATATCTGCTCCTGTCTCCCTTGGTTGGCAGGTGCTGTGCAGGTTTATCAGCTACAAAGTACCATCTGATTTCAACAGAGCCTGGCCCAGGTGTTTCCAGTGAGCTCCACCCTCTGTTTCCCGGTAGCATGTGCTTGAGGATGCAGATTGTGTGTGTGGGTAATCATTGTGGGATAGGTTTTGAGCATGCTCACAGCATTCCGTTCAGGGAGTAGCAGCTGTATTTTACCCTATAATTTTCATACTGTTATAACTTCCTCTAATTTGGACCCTAGCAACCTTTCCACAATGGCCCAGCACTCTGTCCAGCCAGATTTTAAAATGGCCAGTGTTGGAGAGTCCACCACTTCCCTGGGGAGATTATTCAAATGTCTGATTGCTCTCATTGTGACAAATTTTCTGTGTCCAACTGGAATCTTCCCCAGAATAACTTGTACCCACTACCCCTCTTGTTTTCTTGTGACTCCTTGCAAAAAGGGAGTCTCTATCTTCTTTGTAGCCACATTTGAAATACTGGAACATGGTACTAAGTTCTCCTGTAAGTCTTTTCTCAAGGCTGAACAAACCCAGCAGTCTCAGGCTTTCCTCATCTGGCAGGCTTCCCAGTCCTTTGATCATCTTTGTATTGGACTGTCTCTAGATTGTCCATGTCTTTGTCTTTTTTTTTTTTTTTTTTTTTAATAGCAGGATCTAAAATTGAAGGGAGGGTAACAGGTGTGGCCTGACTAGTGCTGTGCAGAGAGGTATAATGACTTTATCTGCTGGTGATGCCCTTGTTGATGCAGCCCACCATCCTGTTGGCTTCTTTGCCAGCACTAACCATTCGTAATGAGCTTGTTGTCCACCAGGATCCCCTGGTTCCTTTCCACAGAGCTGCTCCCCAGCTGGGTAGATTCCAGTCTGTTCTTTACTCCTGGATTAAGATTTCTGTGGTGGAAGACCTTATACTTGTCCTTGTTGAATTTCACTATTAGTGTTAGTCCACTCTTCCAGCCTATCCAGGTGTTCCTGCAGGTTGGCTCTCCCTTTAGATGTGCCCACTTCCTCACTCAGTTTGGTATCCTCATCAAACTTTGTCAGGGTATGCTTCACTTAACTGGCATAACAGGCATTGCTGTTCTACTTTATTGATGTTTAATGAAACTCATTTTGGAATTTGGGATGGTTGTAAAGCAATCACCTTGTTAAAATGCTGTAGCTGATCTGCAGTGACTGCTTAAGGTGCCATGATTTGATATATTTTGGCTGCTATATCTGTAAGATGATGAAGGAATAAGGAAAGGACAAATGGTTGTCTTAAGCCATTTCTTCCCTGCCTCACACCCTAACTAAAATGGCTATGTGCTGTTTTAAGTGTCTGAAACTTTCTGAATGGTTGCTGGTGATGCCTTTTTCCTGGTCTTAGGAAATAAAAGCTCAGACACGGTTAGAGGGTTGGGGGTCATTTACCTCGATATTTTAATAGGATCCCATTCAATGCATTGCTTCACCCAGGTGACAGCGTGGCAATGTCCTCCCACCCCCCAATCGAGTATACAATTAAAGACCTTACACATTAGCATATCTAACAAGAGGGCCCAATAAGGGGGCTGGGGTGGGCTAACTTCTAGTTTACAGAATCTGTCCTACTAGGGGACCTTGAGTTTTTATGACAATAGAATGTTTGGTCTTCTAACTACAGTTTCTGGGGTGTTTAGTCTCCCGGCCTACTGGACACCAAGAAACCAGGCTAAAGTATTGCACCTATAGCATCACAAGTATGCATGCTAATACTTGTGGATATAGGGAACTGTGTAAAAGGTATTTAAGAGAAAAAGCAAAAAAATCCTTCAGGCATCACTGGGAGTTTGAAAACTATAAAAGCCTTTTCGTAGAGGTAAGTTATGGTAGTACAGGCATTGAGAGACTAATTCTAGTTGACAGAAGGTATAGTTGTTGTAAAAATAAGATCTTTGCTAATATAACATTAAAAGAAAACATTACTTTAGACATTTTGTCACAGTAGAATAGCCTGTGTAGCAATGGAACAGTTTTGAGTTTCTGGTGCATTGCACTTTTATCAATAGTTACAGTGTTCTTTTGCAGAAGGAGAAACTGTTGTCTCCTCTAGAAGAAAATGACACCTTTTCCAAGGGCTTGTTAATGCATGAAATTAGGCGATTTTTGTCACTCCTCCTAATTTTGCTTTATTAACCACAATATGTATAACTGGGAGCAACTTACTAAAGTAAGTGTGATAACTGGAAAATGCTCCAATTTTTAGGTGCCTGATTCACCTGGAAAATTACTTTGCAAACGTGTTTAAGTTTCTATTTTCCCTTCCATCCAACTGGGGTTTTTTTGCTAAAATTATAAAGAAGATATGGCAGCTCCTATAGGATGTTTCACCCGTAGCAAACATGCCAGTTTTGGTTCAAATGCTTAAGGAACTTTCTAGGAGGTTTCTTATTGTTCCTTTGAAGGGAGCACTTGCAGTTCAGTCGAAAAGTTCAGAATACAGAGTAGAGGGGATGGTTAGTGCTCAGTCTGAGTTCTTGTTCATCTCACATGCTATATACTAAACCAACATGCTCACCAAATGCCACTTGCTAGATGACACACTCCAAAATTTGGTACCATCGTGGTTTTAGGCAGTGTTGCTTGAAAACCTTTACCTCGTTTCTTAACATATGTTCAGATCATCTGTTTCTCCAGTGCTTACACATGGTTCCCTTCCTTTCAAGTGCAGTGATCTTTGGAGTTCCTGCATAATGTTTTTAAGTTAGGTTTGCACCTGTGTTTTCTTACATCATATGTATGTGTTCACACATGAAAAAGACCAAACTACAAGCAAAAAAACCCTTGTATCTTTCTTCGTATTTCTTTTCTTTTTCTATCCCCTTATCTTTTTTTTAGGCTTTTGGGAGGATTGGTTATCATCTCTCATCCTGCTGAAGGCTGAGTAATCTGTCTATTTTAAGATTTTCTGAGCAGCCCATATCAGCAGCAGTCTGAGATCTGCAGGAGTATATAAGTTTGGGTTTTTCTATAGGATTTGGCTGGCAATCTGAGAAAAAGAAGCATGCTTTAAGGTTGATTCTTCCAACCAGTTTGATATACTGCAGTGAGATAAGAAGGCAGGATGTCGATCAGATGCCTCCTCACCTGACTTATACTTTCAGTCAGTATCTTACAATCAGTTAAGAGTGAAGTATTCTGTAAAAATGTATTGCAGATTATGCTAAAAAATGGTGAGGTTTGTGGCAGTATCACATACATTTCCATTCCAGATGTAAGCTGCTGTGGTTATGTGCTTACAGCTCTTCTCCCAGAAAGTAGATTGGCCACTCAGCACTGCATGAACTTAGCCTTGTAAAGAGCTGTCTGAGACTTCAATATATTAAAAGGGGGTGGGGAGAGGTACTGCATTTTCTTACTTATTTGAAAATAGCCTTTGAGTCATCAGACTTGCCTTTTGAAGGTCATTAATATAAATTTCTTGAAAAGTAGGTGAGAATGCTTGTTTCTGGTTGGCTGGTGGTTTGGGGTTTTTTGTTGTGGTTGGTTGGTTGGTTGGTTTTTTTTAAATGTAATACTCAGAGCTGACTGACCATAGCAGCTAAGCTGCAGTGTATAAACAGATCCCTAATAACTCAGTCTGGGCCATACATTAAAACAGAGGTAGCTCGATTTGAGGGCAGGGGGAAACACAGTATTTATGAATAGTGAGGAACCAGGTATTCATGGTTAAGAACAGGAAAGTGGAATGGGGAAGGTGGGAATTTTGCCTTTGGACAACAGCCAGGTAGATCATTTTAGTTCATTTGGTTAAGCTGGATTTTCATGGAAGTCTGGTTTCTCCTGGCTGCTGAGCTAGGTTGGTGTACTATGGTGTCAGACAAGCATGAAGGTAGAGAAAGTTAAGACCAGAGTGGCATTTGGTATGATAACTTGATGGATTGGTGCAGTTACATCCTACATTATAATATCCATCCATAATATCCATCCTTTTTTCATATTTATTCAGTTTAGTAGGTCCACAAATGATCATCCTGTTTCTGAGTTTCCCAGAATGTAATCTGATGCACATTTCTCATGTTGCTAATTTTGGTAAACTAATGTTACCATTTGCAGATAATTTTTTGAAACTTTTTTCTGTTTCTTAACAGGTGCTGCAAAGTTGGTAGTAGTCATAGCAATATTTTTATTGACGTTTTATGTCATATCTCAAGTGTTTGAAATAAAAATGGATGCAAACTTAGGACACATATTTGGTAAGTGATGACTTGGTTTTCTCTGGATATTTGTTAATATTCACTTGAGCCTTTATCAAGAATATCATATTAATTTTGCCTTAGGCTCTTCAACTTAAGAATTCTGTGTTTATCTTTAATATGTGTGCTTGTTATTTTTTATATATGATATGTGTATTATTTTCTGTATGCAGTATTTAACCTACTCTTTGAATCAGTTTGATTCTTTTGTCTGCCAAGGATACATAATTTTTCCTGCTTTTTTTGTTTACTGGAAATGCATTATTAGTGTAGAGTAATAAATTAGGTGACTTGAACCGTGTTTCTGGAAATCTGTGCTCTGCCTTACTACTGCTAAAGAGATGCAGAATTTGCTTTGGGGGGGCTTTTTCTCTTGCGCAGGTACTGTGTTAAGTTGCATGTGCAGTAATCAAAACATTTCAGATGTGCCCACGTTCTACATAGAGAAAGATTAGCAGCTAAGGTGTCTCAAAATACAGAGCCTATTTTGAACCAGAGTTTTCTTTCAAGGTGCTTTTTATTACCAAAAACACCCCCCAAACAATTTTTGGTACACGGGTGGAGTTTGTGTTCTTTAATTTGAGATTACTGCAGTGTGAGCTGCCATCTGAACCAGTCAGCAGAGGCATCTTTAGTAATCATTGAAGAGACAGAGGTGTCATTCAGATATGTGCATGATGGGGACACTTGTGTCTCTTCATATCTCAAGAAAGGGAGTCATGAATAGTTGGGTTGAAATACACCTGAGCTGCAGGCTTCCAGTTTAGGTGAAAGGAACCCCATCCCAGTGAAGTTGTAAGGAGGGAATTCATTTCACTTCAATGCCCAGAACTCCATAAATTCTCTGAGGTTTTGGATCACTATGGGTTTTTGACTCCATGACTCTCAGAGAGTCATAAATTAAAGCAGTGCTTCTGAATGGGATTCCTGATCACTTTCATTCTTCTAATGCATAAAAGTTGTTTTTTATTGGAGCATAATATTCAGGTGTATTTGATTCTTCATTTCAACCAGCATGTTTTTATAGGGATATAGAAAGCTTTTACATTTATAGGATATTATATAGCAGATGATACTTTAATAGTAGCATCTTGTAAAACTTTCTTTTTTCATTTTAGCTAGATCAGCATTGGACGAAGCTGCACGCTGTGAGTATTCATAGGCAATTATTACTGATGTGACTTGCTTTTACTAATAACAGAAAGACTGATGAATTTTCATAGTTAAGAAAGTCTTAATTACACTTCAAATGCAATCAGAAACTAATTTTCCTCTTCTGATTTTCCTAAATTTCTGGTAAAGTCTGTTTTGTAGTTTTGGCTTGTGGCTTTTGATGACAGTGACAACAAGAAGTTGGAATAATGAGGTGCTTCAGGAACTTAGATTATTTTAAGCTGCTATGTAACTACAGATGTGATAGTGTTTGTGTTTGCTCTCTGTAGTAGTCTGAAAGCAAATCAGTGAGAGACTCAAAGTCAGAACTACAATTTAATAGAAAAATGCAATAGTACAAAAACACTCACAGAGTCAGAATACAACCTGACACCCTGTCGGTCAGGGTGTTGGTAGTAGTCCACTTAGAAGGTGGCTGCAGTCCTCTGGGAGTGATATATATGGTTCTGTTGAAGCAGTGATCCTGTGAAAGGTGTAGTTCTCCTCTGAAGGTCCAGTGGTGGTGTAGAAGGGTCTGGTCTTCCTCTGGGAATCCAGTGGAAAAGCTGACTTGTGGTGTTTCAAATTCGAGTTTATATCCAGTTAGGGATACATTGGTTCCTCATCCTGGGCGGGGCATCTCACAATGGGATGATGGAGTTTTTCAGTGGGACTCAATGGCCTATTAACTGCAGCCACTAGGGATGAGCAAAGTAAAGTGCCCCACCTGGCTCTAATGGCTGGCCCATTAGAGATGATGTCCCGCGGCCATCAGGGATGAGCCAGGACCACTGCCCCACCCAGCCCCAACATCCCATGAAGATGGTGATAGAATACATACCATTGTAACCTAAGACACTCTCTTCCTTGCATTCCTTCAGAAAAGTAACTGATGTTTGTCTGTTAGCCTACCTGAGGTGTTCTCTAAAATCTTGGTTTATTTCCTTTTGAAAGCTACAAAACCTCCAAGATACAAGTGTGGGATCTCTACAGCTTGTCCTGAAAAGCATTTTGCATTCAAAATGTCAAGTGGAGCAGCCAATGTAGTTGGACCTAAAATTTGTGTAGAGGATAACGTGTAAGTATTTTTACCTGTTGTTTCTAAGTGTCTCTTTCAAATACTTAAATCACTTTGCACACAAAATCAGCAGTTTAAATTAGAGGGTTTTTGCTAACAGTTTGACTCCATGAGAAGGTCACATTGCATTATAACCTTCTCTCTGATGAAGCATGCTTAATGCTCTGCAGTAAATGCAGAAATATGTGTTATTTTAATACATGCAAGATGGCTTGCACTTTGTTTCAGGTTTACAGACTTACGGGTTAGTTAGACTTTGTCAAGTCAGATTCACACTTGTTTCTAAGTAACTTGTCCTTGTGCCTCTAATAGTAATTCAGTGAATAATTGTATTGTCTATAGCAAGTAATCTTTTAAACTATTTCCTCCGTACCAATGTCAGAACATATTTTCTACTTTTCTTCTACGGTTGCCTTCAAAAAGGAAAAATAGTAGTTTAATGATCAGTAGTTATTTAACTGTGCTGATGGTAACTTATAGCCTGCGCGGGGACTGTCCCAGTGGACAGAGACCGGCAGCGTGTCCCAGAAGCGTCCCTTGGGGAGCCACTCTGCTGGGGCTGCTTAAGCTCCTGCTGCAGACTCTGCTACCCTGCCGGTGGGTGCAGAGACAAGTCCTAGCAGGTCCAGGGGTAAAGAATAAGGGAGGGATCTTCTGTGTGGATATCTGAGGAGTTTATTAACAGTTCCTCACTCAAATGGGTCCAGGGACAGAAGACCCAGAACAAAGGAGAGCACAGACTTTTATATAGCAACAAACAACCAATCAGCTGAGGGTCCAGGGGCTGGGGGGAAGGCGGGACAAGCTTACACAGTCCAATGAGGGGAGGGAAGGGGAGGAGAGAGAGAACTGCAACCAATGGAGTACCGAGTAGCACAGAACCTTCTAGATACAGATACATATGCATAAGGGGTGGAGAACAAACAGTCCAATCAGGGGTGTACAATTAACATAGGGAGAACCCATCAATCACGTGGAAGAAACTATTATCCTCCAGAGGGAAGGGGAGGATTCTCAAGCCTGAGCAACTCTCCACCATGGCCCCTTAGATCCCTTGGGACCTTCTGGATCTTCCTGGGCCTTAGTGGCAGCCTCAACGGCTGCCACAGTAACTAAAGTTAATAAACTTTAAATAATCGTGAAATGAGGAAAACAACTGCTTGCGACACAGTTTGGTTTTAAGTCCTCTTTTTAATATTTTTGTCACAGTATTATCAATAATACTGTGCATAAAGTATTTGAGTACTTTTCAGTAACCCCCATAATGGGAATATTAATATTTATTTTTAGACTCTGTGTTTTTCCTCGTATGTTGTTCCCGCTTATTGTCACCCAGAGCATGCAACTTCCTATAACATAATCTATCCACTTGATTTTGCAGGTGACATGTCAGAAAAGACATAATGTTAGTGTTGTTGGAAGGAGATTTTTTTTTTAATATCAGTTGCACTTAACACCTTTGCCTTTCACTTGCATTTAAGCTACTGCAGTTTAGCTGTTTCTCAGCTCCCACTGTATTAGTACGGATAGCACGTACAGCAGCTGGTGCTAATGAATTCTGGAGCCAATGGCAACTTCTCTGTGAACAACAGAACCCCACATAATAGAGTAAATAGGATAATTCATGTATAAGAGAAAGAAATGTATTGGTAGCATTTTCCATCACTTTACTCTCTAAAGTAACAGTAAGACTAGTCTTAAGTGATCTTAAAGAGAAGACTGTTTTTAGCACTGAGTAGCATTGCTCTGTAAGGCTGGCTTAGCTCAGGCTTGCTCACTTGTGTGGGAGTAAGTTTGCAGCAGAGCATCCCGGTGTGGTTGGGGAGCACGTGCTCAGCAGGAGCTCACCTTGGCACCTACGGACTACAGGCTGCTCCTTCTGCTTTCCATTCTTACTGGTGACTTGCTTGGTGACCTTGGGCAGGCTTATATAATCTCTCAGCATGGTATTTCTGCTGGTGTTACAAAATGTGCTACTGTCTCATGCTGGTTGCTTAATACAGGAAGCTTAATATCTGTGAAGGTTTAAGTTGATTCAATGATTAAAAGTTGTGGGAATGCAAGTAATATTTTAATTTCAGGATTGTAGGGTTGTTTTGTTTGGGATTTTTGACTTTTTGTTTGTTTTGATGTCTTGCTGACTGATTAACTAACAAGAGTTTTGTTATTTCTGTCCAAAAAAAAAAAAAAAGAAAATCCTCTACTAGATATTTTGCTGAAGAAAGTGATGAAAAGAAAGTAGTTGCTGGGAAGAGTCCTCTAAGCGGGCTCTTTAGTGCACAGCTATTGGATTCTAAAGTCCAGCTTTCCTTGGCAAACATCTTTCTGGATTCCTTCAGGGGGGAACTGGTCATGTCTGTCTAGGTGTCCACCAGAAAATTTGATTGATTTTATATGATCTCCTGATTTGCTCATAAGAGGTTTTATTTCTCTTTCAAAAGCACTCAACTTGTTGACTGTAAGTTCTTGGAAGAATTCTAAAATTGATGAAGGGCTGCCCTCCTGTGAGAAGCTGTTGCATTGCAGCCTGTTGTGTTGATGATGCACAAGCTGTCTCAAGTATATAAAGTAATATATCAGAGCTCTGAAAAAACCTCATTTCCTCTTGAGTAGTTCTTTTTTTAGAGATATTTTGTGAACTCACACCTGCAAAAAGTTCTTCATACTTCCAAGACAGGACAGCAGTATCGAGTTTTCATAATTTGTAAATGATATTTACAGAGTAGAAGACTTTTCCTATGTATTAAATGTAAGGATGTCACTTGACTTATGAAAGCACTGAAGTTGCTGATACAATTCAGAATGCATTTTTTGGGATGTGTGATGGTAGTCCAAGATTGTATGCAACTTTTTCTTAGAGTCCCATCAGTGTGCTAACTATTTTTCTTGCAGTTAAGTTTCCTGTTATGTGTATGAGTAGCTAAGTGCTTTGCCTTTCATGTTTCTTGATGTGAATTTTAAATGCTTCTGTTCAGCTAGCTTTTAAATGCATTAACACATTTTTGTTCATTGCGTGCTTACAAAAAAAAAGCTTAAAATATTGGTTATGTGACTGTGCTAAGCTCTGCAAATTAATATTCGGTTATTTTTAATACATAAGTAACATAACTACATAAATAACACTATTTTTTATGACACAATATATAGACCTACTTTGAAACTATGATTAAGCAATCAAATTAAAACAATACAACTGGGGATACTTGATGTATTATTCTTAATTCAGTGGTGCTTTAAGAACGCAGATTAGTTCAAGGAGATTTTGCTTGATTTAAGTACTCATGAACATGTGGTCTTTCAACTATGTATCTCTTAGAACTTGATCCTGTTTAAAAACCAGAAATATTTCACATCAGAAGATTGGCCTATTAAAAATAAAAATATTTCTTTTGTTTCAGTTTAATGAGCGGAGTTAAAAATAATGTTGGCAGAGGAATAAATATGGCCTTGGTCAATGGTAAGTGACATTTTAAGTGGGCAGATTGTCTTCATTTTCAAATTGTTTCTGAAATTTAAGGTGAAATACTATGGGGTAGTGAAAGGCAAGCACCAAGGAGAAAAGGAAGTATTCAGCTTATTTATACTGAGATAGTCAGATATTGGCACTGACACCTTGTTATTACAAAGCAGAAAAACTGTGCATTTTTGTTTCTGAAAATGGGTTTTAAAAGTAGTAATCTGGAGTGCTGTGATGACTTGTTGATACACCATGTAAATTCCTAATGCACAGAAAAATGGAAAAAGACATGAGATGCATGCTACTTCTTTTGACCTTGTGTGTTGCCACCACTAATTAAACTGTTGGCTGTGTTCTTCTGTTGTTCTGTTTTCAGTGAAACTTCTTTAGCTTCTTTAACAGTTTTGTCACTACACAGAAAGACCAGTTAATTATTTCCTCACTTGAATCAGTATATTTGGTCTGTAGATCTTGTCCATAAGTACATCATGTTAGGTATTTGTGTTCAGGATTCATAATTTTCATTAAAACCAAACAAGTTTAGCTGTGTGTTACCTTGAAAGCTGAACTGAATGTCAGCACTGGCACATTTGCCTTTAATGTGTAGGAAATGATTCCTTGTAGCACTGAGATAGGACTTTGTCATTTCACTGCATATAAATTCTTGTTGTTTGTTGGTTGTACTCAGATTTACATCATCTAAAGCATAACTTGAACAAAACCTCCTAATCCTATGTTCCTAAATTGTCTCAATCTGTTCAAAACCAAAATACCTATCTTTGTATTTTATAGCTCCAGTCTTTCTCTCTGTCTTTCAAACTTTAAATGAATGTATATATTAAAAAAAACTCCACCTTCCATCAAATACTCCTTTGTAGACAGCATAATAAAAAAAGGTAATGAGATATACTGTATTGTCCACATTTTTGTATTTGTTCTGGATGTTTAAATCTACTTACAATTTTGTCTATAGCAAAACATACAGTCTAATTTTAATCTTTCTGACTTTCCATATGGCACAAAAGGCAGTCTATAGCTGTGCTGTCTATTTTTGCAAACCCAACTTTAAAAAAAGGTGGATATATAAACTGAATAATCTGTGTTGGTTTTAGAGCCTGTGGATGTTTTCATTTATTTTGTATTCCACTTGAAACAAAATCAGAATTTTCCCTAGAATCACAGAATGGTCTGTGCTTGAAGGGACCTTAAAGATCACCCAGTTCCAGCCCCCTGCCACGGGCAGGGACACCTTGCACTAGACCAGGTTGCTTAAAGCTGCATCTGGCCTGGTCTCCAACACTTTCATGGATCTTCTCACTTTTTTCCTCTTACCTTTTCCTGCACTTTTTCACAAACCACTACACTGTTTCCATAAAAGAAAAGTTACCATAATTCATTTATCTAGTGTCTTCTGCAGCACTTTGAAAGAGTGTAAGATGAGTTGGGCATGTTATCTGTAAAATAATTTTGGCTATATTTGATGGCACCAAATGTTTCTTTTTCTCTTTTCCTTCAGGTAAAACAGGAGAATTATTAGACACTAAGTTCTTTGACATGTGGGGTGGAGGTAGGTGCAATTACACTGGTCAGAGAGAAACAACAAATGTGCTTTTTTTCCTTCCTTCTTGTCCAGACTCCATTTGCTGTGGGGAATTAAGGTGATAGTTAAGGGAGTGCTTCACCTCTACCTTTGTAATTGTGAGGAGAGTGCAACTCTAAAGAAACACAAGTAGTTGAGGTGGGAGGGAATGGTGTGGTTAATCAGACTTGTTCTCCAGAGTAGTTCTCACTAGTGGTTATGTCTTTACACAATATGGATTAAACTCTTTCTGTAAAATAAGGGTTCTCTGATGCATTTTAACTTTCTCTCACTCTGCATCTTTTTATAAAGATATTATATATGTATATATAAAATATATTTTTATATTATATGTAATATATATATTTATATTATATATATTTATATATTATATATTATCTTTACAAATATTCTTAAAAGTAATGTCTTTGCGGAAAGACATTGCAGATGTTTAAATACAGAATTGTTGCTTATTATTAAACAGTTTTATGTTCTCTTTCTTTTCAGATGTGGCACCACTTATTGAATTTCTGAAGACCATCCAGGATGGAACGATTGTGTTAATGGCAACATATGATGATGGTGCAACCAAGTATGTAATTGATTTTAAACAGCAAATGTTGCTTAAACTTTTACATGCTGTTTTATACTGAAAAAAATACATTATCACACAACCACTTTTAATAGGGTTTTGTTTTTCCAAGGTGACAGATTTGAAACTATACCTTCAGTTCATTAGTTTTATAATGCAGATGTGATTTGGGCACAACAAAGATCAGACTAAAACTAAGCAGATATAGGTATGCTGATTTTTCTATTGCTGATAGCTTATTCTGTCTTAAGCTAGTAAATTCAGATAGGTCCAGACATAGGAACATGATTATGAGAACATACTCTGGTGGAAAGTGTCTGTTCAATCCAGCACTTTCTTCAGATCAACTCCAAGACAGAGTTTGGTGGTTACAGGATGGCAGAGACCATTCCCAACAAGCCTTGCCTGTATCCTTAAATTTAAAGTCACAGAAGTTGCTAGTGTGTGCCTATTTTTGGCTTCAGTGTTTTACTGTTCCACCCTAAAGTCATTCAATTTATTAATCTAGATGTAGCCCAACAGGGTTTAGGTCTCTTGAAGCATTACCTTCCAGCTTTCACAACTTGGGTCAGTTTCAATAGGTACTAAAAATTACTGTAGAATATATATTGTACCCTACTCCTCACTTAAGTCATCATATCCAAAGGATTGCTTTTCACAGTGAAAATTGAAACTTCTTTCCTTTTCCTCTGTTGTTTTACTAATAATTAACTTTTTTGTTAACGTGGTCTGTACATTTTTTTTTCTCCTTTTGGTTCAATTTGTTATCTACAAGTTCTCTGTATTTTTGATATAGAAGCAGCTTCCCTGTAACCAAGTCCTGACTTTGCAATGTGCAATCTTTACAGTAAATAGTCAAGTGTATTTATATTCATTGCTTTTAGAAAAGAGGAAAGTAATTTATTTGAGTTTTAGTCAAGGTTGGATCTTCTCTCTGTTGTTCTGTTCACTTGTTACTTTACATTTTACCCTTTTCCCTTTCTTCTTTGATGTTTTAGATAATAAGAAGGGTTAGTTTTGCTTCAGTAATCATGTTACAGCTGATGTTTTTGAAAGTTTGTATACAGCTAAACAAGAAGCTGTATTTGGCCTTGTCATGCTGACAGACAGGAACT
This sequence comes from Eopsaltria australis, assembly GCA_034509425.1. Classification (NCBI taxonomy): domain Eukaryota; kingdom Metazoa; phylum Chordata; class Aves; order Passeriformes; family Petroicidae; genus Eopsaltria; species Eopsaltria australis. The sequence goes on along the minus strand of JAVTVJ010001506.1, from coordinate 34,457 downwards.
ACTGTTTACTGACAATACTACAACTACCACTGGTAGTTGATAGTAAATATAAATGCCAGTTCTTGGAAACAAAATTGTGAAGAATCAAGCTGCCCTCATGCTTGAGAAAGTTGGAGTATGGGTTGGGCAAATAACCTCCACAGTATTTAATAATTTTCATAATTTTGGCTAAAGTGAGTCATACAGCTGTATCTCAATAGGTGGTAGTACTCAGAGGTGTGTGTCTTGTTTGGTAATCAGGCACATTGAGTAACTTGAAGAAGTAAAGAGCTGCTATTTGGAGATTTTGGAATGATATCCTACAGAATTGTTTTCCATTTGATACTAAAATTATCCTACTTGGGTTTTCAGGCACTGAACCGTGCTGTGAGGTAGGATTCTGAATTTCGAATTAACTGCCCCAAGCAGATGAGAACTTCTTTCAGATATTCATTTCATTCTTCTAATCTAAAATACCTTTTACTTTATCTAGACTTCAGCTTGAGCCTGCAGACAATGTTTACTTTAAAGGCTGACTGTTTTAGTTGCTTGGAGAACTGCTAACAGAACTTGAGATGTATAAATTCTCACAGGAGAGGGTTTTTGGCTTTTGTTGGTGTAGTGATAGGTTTATATCCTGGTTCCTTGAGATTATAGTGTGAAAGAGTAGCGCTCATTGCATCAGGTGATTTCAGAACCAGCCATATCTGATTCTGAAAGATAGATCTTGCCCAATATTGACTGACTTAAAGTATATTAAATAAGATCAAAGCAGACTGGTGCACTGAGCAATGAAAGCTCTTAAGGCATGTATTTTACTCACATACTGAATTCTCTGTTTTTTTCAAGGCTTAATGAGGAAGCACGGAAACTGATTGCTGAATTAGGAAGCACATCCATTACTAACCTTGGCTTCAGAGACAACTGGGTCTTCTGCGGTGGAAAAGGAATTAAGACTAAAAGTCCATTTGAACAGGTTTGTGATTCTATAGCTTCCTGGAATTTAGCAGCTTGCATTAATAGAGGCACAGCATGTTTTATAAATGCCATGCATTTGTTCAAGATGGGTATCTATTGCAGTACTGGCACACAGTGTTATTTTCAGGTTTTTTCCTTGAGTAGCCTCCTCCTTTTAAACATAGAAAAAAAAAGATTCTTTGGTGACTGTCCTGGGTTGACTGTATGATGCTTGTATCCCCAATCGTCTGTCCTGCTTATGCCAGGTATTAAGTACTGTAGCTTTAAGTTAGGCCCAGAGAGACAGAGAGAGTGAAGGTAGGAAGGGAAAATGCACACAGTTTGTCTACAGGAGTTACACCTTACTCCCCCGGAAATTCCTTCGGAGACTGCGCTCAAAGCAGGGACAGAAAAAGAGAGATAAGCTCTCTGTGTGCTCTCTGAGAGCTCTCGGCTTTTGCAGGGAGAGAGAGACTTTGTTTCTTTTGCTGGTTTTTTTTTCTTCTGGGACTGGTCAGCATCTCTGTGGTCCAAGACATCAGGACAATCCCCCCGGGGGCCCCCCGACTCTGCAGCCGGGCCTGGCCATCGGCCCCAGCCTCTGGAGGGACTGAGGCTGACACAGCCACACCCACAGAAGGACTCTCTGGATCCACCATCTCTGCAGAGAAAGGAGAGGTTTCATTGTTTTATATCATTCAATTTTTTTTCCATGCTTGTGAATATTCTGCTTGTTAAATAAATAGTTTTTTCCACTTTTTCTCTAAGGAAATCTTTTCCCGAACCGGTTTGGGGGAGGGGTGGCTGGAATTGGCTTGTCTAGAGGAGATCCCCTCGGAGGTTTCCTCCTAACATTTGCCCTAAACTAGGACAGTGACCCATAAATAAGAAAAAAAATCTTATACGGTATAGATCTTACTATGCCAGTAACTAGATTATTTATATTTTTAATGAATCAAATTAAAGTGAAGAATTCAAAAATTTCTGCCTGAGTTGTATTTTAGATGCAGTAAGAATGGTGAACTTCCAAGAGATAAGTGGGTAGTTAAGGTGTTGGTGTTCCCAGCTGTTAGCTTTGCTCTTCTCTCAAATTGCTGCCATAGCAAAATTTGTGAAATAGAATATATTCCCATACTTTAGCTGTTACAATTTGGCATGTGTCAATGTTGCCTTTAATTACTGGTAAATGTAGCTTTGTACTAGGAGAGTAAGGAAGGTGTGTTTTCTTCTGCCAGCTTTGTAAGGGAGGGGAAACTAAGTGCAGAAATAGTGGCAGACTCTTAGAGGCAATAATGTCTTACCTGACTGCAGATGGTTGTTTGGTGGAAAAATAAAATACCCTTTAAAAATCTCACTATTTGTTTTCATTGCCTTGTAAATTTAGTATCCTTATTTATTTTTACCTAGTGGTTCACGCTTGAATGCAGTTGGTCATTTCCTTGCTTCTCTCTTCCTAAACAAACATCTGTAATAAAAGTTAAAAATGTTTTCCCCGTATGGCTTAACTTTTTACCATACACTTGTCTGAGCAAGCTACTTTAAATGGTGAATACTTACAGATTGTTATACTTGATTCAAAGCACAAGAAGTTAATAATCATGTTTTTTCTTTGTCCATGGCCTGAAAATAAGTACATGTCTTAAAGCTGTGAGTTAAAGGAAAAGGATAAATGACTTCACATTAACAGCAGATTTATATTTTCCATTTATAGCATATAAAGAATAACAAGGACACAAACAAGTATGAAGGCTGGCCAGAAGTTGTTGAGATGGAAGGCTGTATCCCTCAGAAGCAAGACTAAATGAAAACAGAAGAAAAGGAAAATGAATATGGAAGAAAATGCACTTTCTGCTATTATTAGAGAGAGGGCTATGAAGGAGACTGTACTGTAAAAATTATTTTTAAAGCATGCAGCCATCTTGTCAGTGTGTGCATGAGCATTGACAATTTGAATATTGAGATTATTTATTGCTAACACACATAGAAATTATTTTTGTAAATATGTCCAAAATAAGCTAAACATCCAATCATTTCTATGCAGGTTTCTTAAAAGCACAGTATTTAGTTTGCCTGTGGTAAATAATACTTTAAATAACTGGCTAATAAATTACGTATGTGGACAATAAACAGATCATGATAAATGTACTGTCCTCTTAACAGTGCAATGTTGCTGTGACTATGTAGACTTGGTGGAATATTGTAGATTTTAGTAATATGTTAATAAGGAGCTTTAATTTTTTTTATCCTCTGCCTTTTTAATGGCAGCATAAATTTTTATTAAAGCTGTTTGGTTATTCTAATACCAAGTGCTCCAAAAATTTATTTTGTAGTCCCCCATCAAAACTGAATAATCAGCAAAGGAAGACTACATGATAGTATAACACAGATATGCCATATAAAGCACAATAGAAATTTTAATTTTTTTTCTATCTTTAGGGGATGAACTAAAGTAAATATATAAACAGTGTGTGTGATATTTAAAAGAAGCTTGGAAGAATTTGTACTTAACTTGAAAGTGTTTACTTTATAGAAGAGACTGGTGTGTTAAGCAGTAGTACTGTGGCTAATTTTTTCATTTTTTATTGCAGCTTTTGTACTGCTGCTTAACTGTTGATTCTCCCTATGGCTGTTCAGCTGCAGTGACTGGTCATGCAGTGAATGTGCTTAATGGAAGAGCTTCCTCTTTTAGTTCTAACATCAGGAATGAACTTCCCATCACAAAGAGCCTGCTAGAAAGCAGTCTGCTTTCTAGTGAGAGTTGTTTCAGGGTGCACAGTTGTGCACCTTCACCACCTACATTACTTCTGGTGAGCCAAGGCCATCTCTTTTTCAGTGGAATGTTAAGAGAGAGCATTGCATAACTCAAGACTCAATGTGTGACTTGTAAACTTAACTGACGATGTCTCCTTCATCCTTTTTATAATGGAAAAAAAAAGGACCAAGTTTAAGTGGCCTTATTCTTTAGTTTATATCAGATCTCTGAGAAGACTTTGCTTTCTTTCTAAACTTGTATTTCTTTTAAGTAGGGCCAGCTTGAACTTCTCCTGAAACTAAGTTAGTATGGTATAACTGTGTCCATATTCACAAAATTAGGGCTGACACAGAACTGGCTGCAGTCTCTTGGAGCTTTGTGTCATAAGTTCTGGTATATTCTTCAAAAACTCCAAGCTAGTACTATGGGACGAGTTACAAAGGATTTTTCAGGAACCCGCAGTGAGTTTAACACAGAGGCATTAGAAATAGTATTATTGTTGATGTTTTCTGAGACAAATTCTGTGCACTAAAAATTTCAAGCAATATTGAGAATTACCTTGTAAGGAAAATAAATAATCTCTGATACCAGAGTAATACTGGATTCTGAGTTGTTCTCCATGTTTAACTGGCTTTTTTAAATAATCTGGGTTTCCCTCAATATTAATGTAAAATAGCTATAAATGCACCTGACACAGTGAAACTGATTTTGTTAAGTCTTCCAGATTTTCCTGTGTAGGAGTATGTGTTAAAATCATATGTATTTTTTCATTGAAGTAAAATCCCCTTTTCTAATCAGCTTGAGATTCTATTTCATTACTTTAGGCTGTTGTGAAAAACTAATTGTGTAATTCCTGGAATGTTCACAGAAGTACAGTTCTGTTGGTGTATATGCCAGTATTGGCTATGCTGCTATCCAGAATAAGACCGAAATAATTTTGAAGTTACTCAGCAGGGTCTTAAGAGGAAGAAACCCTATTTGGCTGCATTAGTAGTTTCCCTGGACTACACTTGTCTTCATTTCTTTGGCTTTGAACACCAATGAGTATTTAATCTTTCTTCAAATTAAAAAGTTCAAATTTCCTCTACAAAATTAAATGGAGAATGTGTGCCTTTATTAGCCATCCAAGTTGCGTAAATATATCATGATTCTCTTAACCCCTTGAAGTTGTACCTGCAGCAAACCTTTTAAACAATGAATTTTAAAACAATAAAATGGTAGAATTGTTTTTGCTACATCTTAAATAATTTGATTCTTAAAATTTTGATGGAAATCTTCCTCTTACTCTCTAATCATGTCCTCACAGCTGTATGGTATCATATTTAATAAGACTCTTGCCAAATATTTAAAAGTTGTACTGGAGTGGCCACACAGATGGGATCTCCTTGCTTTTCTCCACCATCATGCTCTATTGACTTGCTGCAAGATCTGGTCATGCCCTCTCTGCCCTGAGTGGGACAGTTACAGTATCCTGCTGCTGAGATGCACTCTCTGAATCTTATCAGCATGACTTTCTGATAATCTGTCTTCATTTCATTCGAGTTGCCAAGCACAAAAATGACTATTCTGACCTCTCTCCAGCTGGGGATAGGAAATAAGGCGCAAAGATGAAGGCATTTGTACAGGTGCACGAATACCTGTGAGTGACAAAGCTGCAGGATCCATATTTTCCTATCTAAGGTGATGGGAACATTTTTAGCATCTTGCAGACTTGTTGAGAACAGGGCAGCAAGGGAAAGGAAGGGTTGTGAGGTATGTTTACCTCCAAAAGAACAGCTGTGAGAAGAGGGGGAAGGACACAAAAAGGTTTCAACTTAATCTTCACCGAGGAACACCTAGCTGGGATTCAAGGCACCTGAGGATGACTTCAATGTAAACCACAGATCTCAACTGCTTTACTAGTGGTGCTTTATATGGATTAACAGGAGTCCTAAGAAAGAAACCGAAGGGGCTCTCTGCCTTGATGTACCCTCTGGACCTTCCCTAGTGTCTTTCATGATCCAACTTTTTTTCCCCCCCTCTGGAAAAAACAGACCCTTTTACAGCCTTAGGTTCCTGGTTGTTAGTTTGGAAAAAGCTTTATTTTGCTCAGCATGTTTTGCTTTCCAGATGTCTTACTGGTGCACTTAGTTTCCTCAAACATTGAATTGACTGCTAAATGCTTGATGTGTATGTAATGTCTCCTGAACTGTTTGGGTTTTCTGCAGTCTGAGTGTTTTTCAAGAATAAGTGTATTAATAAAATAAGAGGCCAGGTGGGTAATTTCAGAAGGGGAAATAATACTGCACGCTAAGTGCTGACTGACTTTCCTGCAGTCCCTCCCTAACTGACTTGGGTCATGGCTAAGGTGGATACTAAGCAAAGGACTTTTTGTTGATGAAATCCTCTTCAGTTTTAAGGCTGTAAGGCCATAGCCTAGTCTTAATACAAGGGGCCTGTTAAAGAAAATGGAAGAAACGTGTAAGGCTCAATGGGAACTTTGAGGCTGAAGCAGGAAGGTGTGAGAACATCTCAGTGATATCATGGGGTGTCAGTGGCTCCTGATGCTGTACAAGGGATACAAGGGACCCTGTTTCTCACCCTCTGAGCAACAGCCCAACAGGGCACAAACACCTGAGCTTCTGCCACATCCTGCTCCTGCCTCCCTGGGGGTGAAAAAGTGAAGAAGGGCAAGAGAGAACATGCTCTACTTGAGATGTTTCTTTGCATTTCTGATAACATTAAAGCCACTTTTAGTTCCTCCTTGCTGCCTCTGTAGTTAGCCCTTTCAATGTTACAAAGATCTAAGGCATCCTTCATGGACTCAGGTTCAGATTCCTCAGATATCACTTCCTGTGCTTAATTGTCCATCTAGGTGGGCTGGCTCATATGCCATCTAAGTCTCCTTAGCTGAAAATTAACCATTACTTTTTAGCAAGTTAAAAATTGGTGACTCTCCATTTAGGTATCTTTTTACATTCTTCCTGGCCCTATGTTCTCCTCTCTAGAACATGCAAACCAGTTCCTTTAATCTTGCATTTCAAGTGCTAAAATCTCTAAATCTGTAATCGCCTGTTGCTTCAGAAAGGTCTGTTCCTTTCCTGGGGTGTTGTCCATAGCATAATACAGGTTCATGTAAAAACATGAAAAAAGGCACTGCAAGCTGAGGAGGAATCATGTCTCCTCTTTGAGCTTGATGGATGGCAGTGGGAGAGTGTGCTATCTTCTGTGGAACATAGCTTGCAAATGTTTTTTCCTACCAAATGCTACAGCAATCGTCTCTAATTATCCTTTTCAGCCTTGAATGTTTCAGCATTGTTTTTATCAGTACAGTCTCAAGTTCCCAGATCTTGGCAGCTGAATAATCCCATTGAAAAATAGGGTGGATGTCTTGATTTATGACTTTTATATCTTAGTCCTCATAGATGTCTCAAAAAGACCTAACCCACCATGTAGATTAATACACCTTGTGTTAAGTTTTGTAGTATATTAGTTAATAAAATTAACATCATCTGTTTATTATCATTTGCAGCATGCAGATATGAAAACTTTGTTTCAGTGCATTAGAATATATATGGAGAGAGGTAGGGATCAGCACAGAGCACCGTAATAGTCCAACTACATTGTCTGCTATGTAAAATCCATGCAAATCACTTCATCCTCTGAGAAGTTTCTGATTCCTGGAGGCAGCCAAAGCAGTTAATTAATTCTCTTTCTCTTGCTGATCTTCCACTACAGTGCAAGAAGTTTAGAGTGTTTCTTATCATTGTATTTATGGAACAATCAGTGACCAGGAAAAAAACCCAAAACAAAACAACAAACTACTGAGCTCAAGTAATATTTCAAGGTTATTTAAGTGGTCAGAATTGTATTATCCCAAGTATGGTCTCAGCAGAGAGTATGATACTGTTCTGTCTGGACTTAGTGCTGTTTAGTCATCTCCCATCCATGCTGCCAATCGGTCCTGTGGCACAGCCAGAAGAACCTGTGAGTTTACTTTCACTGCTGGAAGACTGAACCTGGGGTCACAACTGTCTCTTCAGGAACTTCCACCATGATGTGTTCCCCCTATCCAAGTTTTCACAGAGAAGGTGTTGAAACCTCCTGTGACAGTGCCTTACTGGCATGCTGAGCACCCTTCCCACAGACAGCAAATTTTGTGGTCTCAAGATAATAGTTTGATCAGGCCAATGGAGATGGACTGGCCAAATGTGGAGTAAAGTTCCAAATAGAACCAGCAGATAAAGGACTTCATTGCTGCTGAACTGATGTTTCTAAAATAATCCACATAAGGCAGTGAAATACCACAACACAGAAGATTTTATTTCCTTCCTGACCTACCCATCCAATAAAGAGTGACAGTTCAGAATCTGGTCACCATCTTTCCTGGGAAAATAATTGACAACTAGGAAATTAATTCTTCAAAGTAACCTTGAAAGCCACAGCCAAACTGTCCCAAGTTTCTAAAAACTGGCTGTTAGTATGGAAGAAGTTAAGGGATTGCAAAGCCTTCCAAGTTCCCTTGATTTCAGTGGGAGTACTTACTGCTGGAGCTGGGATTTCAGTGTTTTTAAAATGTTTTTAAGAGAATAATAAAAAAGAAAGTATGCAGAATACTAATTAACTGACCATTTATAAAATCATAATAAGTGTTTTTCATCAGTGTGTATTAACTGCAATACTTATAACCACCCTGATGGTAAAAAACCCCAACATTTATGTGGTTCTCTGACTAATTTCCCCCAGCACATGCAAATAAAAATCAATTAAAGGCTACTACAATATTAACAAATATCTAACCAACAAATCTCAAGGGTTGTAGTCTTATCGCATTAGTTTTGGAAACCTTTTACATAACTTGCATAATTAAATATTTACAAAATATAAACTTTCTTGTCTTATCAAAAATAGTTCTTTGCACAATTAAACAACAGTAATCCTTTCACATTATGCTTTTTAAGCCAGGAATTAAATCACTGCATAAAAATAAACAACCTTTCACAGATGTAAAATAAAATAAAATTAAGCCAACATATGGAGGCAGAGAAAATGTTATCATTAACAGTTTAAATATTTTAGTGGTGTGACCCAATACATAAATTACATTGTGCATTGAACTTACTGAGGATGCAACCTAATGAAAAATTCTAGCTGCTGATTCTATAAAGAAAATTTGTTTTAAAAAAATCCTTTGCTTTATGGCAGATTCCTTTGGGCTAAATCTCATGTGGTTAATTTTGATAATGATGGTGAACCACCAGTGAGATAGTTGAATGTGTCAGGTTATTGCATAGAATTCAAGAGTGGAGTGACAACCAGCTGACTTGCAAAATGTGTGCTCAGATACTCAGGAAATGCCTGCAGAGGGTTTTATTTCCTTCAAATATCAAACTGTGTTTCTGTCCCTTCTCAGACCTGTCCCTTGTGTGTTTGAAGGACATCCTGTTAAAAATCCCGAGGCTGTATTTGGTACCCCGTTCATATTCACAAAGCTGTGCTCCTGCCTCTCTCCCCTGGGCACAGCCTGACCCTCCTTTTCCAGGCAGACACTGCTGAGCTCTCTGCAGCCACACATGGTCCTCAGTTCCAGATGCTTTTCTGCACATTATGCAGAAGGCAATTTTCTGAATGGCTGCAAAGCAAATGCTTCACGGTCAACAGCTGAACTCTTTCCCTACCTTTGTGGGTTTTTCTGAAGTCTGCAGAAATGAACTATCTAGTGGATCCATCTAGTCCCAGTTTTAAAAGCACAGACATAAGGACTATATATAATGTGTCTTACAAACTCTCTTAACTTCAGTCTCTGGCTAATGAGATCTTGAGGTTTCTCCACTGTACCCACCCACCACATGGATCTTCACTTCAGGACGTTGTATCTATTAAATACTTGAAAAGTTTAGCATCTGTCCCTGCTCATGGAGTAACACGTTCAAATGTGTCATCAGGAGTCCTTTATGCCATTTAAGCTGTCCCTGCGTGCAGTCTGATGTTTACTCAGCTGTCGTTTCAGTCGCGGCATGCTTGGACTACCCATTGTCTGGCAGTACCTGTTCCCCTGAGGCCGATCCCTCTGAAATCCCACATGGTAACAGCGATTGCTGTCCCTGTGGCAGCTGTGTGCACCACGCAGGGTGGGTAGTTTGGCCATGGTTTCTGTGCTTCATCTCACTTGCAGGTGTGTACATCGGTCATGGTCTCACACCTCCTGCAGTGCACGTAGCAGCACCAGACGAACTTGCACTCGCACCTTTCCACATGCCTGTCCATGTGCGTGTTGTACCCACGCCCACAGCACAGCAAGTTACAGCCCTCGGGGCCCTGCGACGTGCAGTTACATTCTCTTCCCTGAGTGCCAGGGATCCCCAGTTTTTGGTCTTCAACGCAGTAATTGGGTGATTTGTTCACATACAGTAGGTCCTCTTTCCCAATTGGTATTTTTCTCTGGCTTTTCTCTTTCCTGCATAGCTTTTTTCTCAGTCTGTGATATTTGTATGCTGTTTTCATACTTATCCTTTAAAAACCGACCAATCTTTTCAAAGGATGACATGGTTCTCCAGAAAGTTTTCACAGCACAGGACCCAGAAACACCATGACAATGGCAATCCACGAACATCGGCTTCGCTACAGCCTGAAAGCAAAGGGAGAACAATATTTGGATGTGGTCTTTAATTAATCAGGAATGCTGCCTGACATCAGTAACACAGAGGTCTCAAAGTATTCAATATTACAGCTGCCACTGCCATTTCCATAACAGGGAAGTCAGAGCACATGTTAGGAACCAGGTTTCCAATCCTGGACACCCACTGTGAGAGGCATGATCTTCAGACGTGCTCTTCATTTGCAGTTTGCAATGACCATAATGTAGCAATATTGATCACAACAGTGAAAGCTGTGATTTCCGGATGGCTTTTCATTCTGGAGGATCCTAAATACCTGAAATTACATGTCCTGTGTCACTCCTCCCACTGCTGGAATGCAAAAGGCTCTCGTGGGCAAAAGGGTCTAGTGGGGAATAGCAGAAGGGAAAAGCAGGGATAGGGCAGGTCGTGGCACCCTTCCTATGCTGGAAGACACTTACTGGGCAAGTAAGTGCCCAGTTATGTTGCCTTTTAAGGGTACTTTACAGCTACCATGAAGATCACTAAACATTCACAACCTAGTTTGTAACTAAGGCCACAGGAATGGCTGAGGTCACACAACTGTGCCTGGGCCAGATGAGAATTTAAAATCCAAGGACAAAAAGTCTATTGGAAGACACGACCTAATAAAAATGTGAAGGAAAAGAGAAACAGAATATCAAAAGATAAATTTTACACACAACTTAAAAATAGAGAGAATTTAATAGTATTTTTCCAATTTTGAATGATTAGTTATTTTTGTCAAGTAACTAGAATTTCAAAGTAGTTTTAAGTCATATTGTGCTACCAGATTTATAAGGTTACAGATGTAATCCTTGTTTCCACTGCAGGTACTTACTAAGGGCAGAAGGATCCAGAAATTCTCAGAGGAAGCTCTGGATGTGCCTGATAGGTGCTAAGGGTGAGTTACTTCCATGCGGGCAAGTAGCTCACCAGATGACACTCAGAGTCCTTCTCTGAGGATGAATTAAACAAAAATAGAGGAAGAGTTTCGAAACAGGAGCAGAAACTGATGTTGAAGTCTTAGACTGATATCAAAATATAAAAATGCAGCGTACATTAGCAATGTATGGATGAGCAGATGAATGCAAGAACTACAAATGTGATTCAGTGTCTTGCTTCCCAGATGCTAGGATGGGCAAGTTTTCAGTCTGGACTCCAATATATTTTAAGTTGCCTGCACAGGGAGGTGACATTTTGCTTTGATCACAGAACATGCTACTGCATCTCAGTCTGCCATGTGAACTTCAATGAAAAAGCTCCCATAATTGAACATCTGGCAAGATTTAGGGACTAGGCATCTTCTCCTGATGTTGCAAGCAAACCTAAGATGGTGCCTATAGAGCCAACATGGCCGTCAGGTGGGACACAGCTGCAGCACACACCCGTGTCTCAGCAGTGCACAGTGACTGCAGTTACTGGGACCATGACTTCCAGACTGACTCCACAACCAGTGTTCTGTTTCACACTTTAGATTCATATGGTGAATCTGTTCACTTATTCATGAAATAGTGAGAGGATTCTCCCTGTGAAACAAAATTCCATGGAGAGTTTCAGAGGAGCACTGTTACAGAAACCAGGTGGATAGTCGTGTCGTTCTGAGCAAGCTGGGACAGGCTTTCTTAGGTGGGTTATGGAACTGACTGATAGCTTGTGAGAAATTATTAGTGTGGAGCTGAGCTGAGTCCACAAGTGTAGTGGTCAGCCACAAGCCCATCTGAGCAGTTCCTCCTGCCCCTCTTGCCACTCAGCCTTGGTGGTATAACATGCACAACAAGAGGGCAGGGTTAAGTGATGAACAGGGATGAACACTGCTCTTTTTAAAAAATTAAACCTGAGAGAAGGATAATTTTTAAACTGCCTTCCTTTAACTGATCCAATGCAATTAACAGAGGGAACAGCACAGGGTGGGAATCTGTGGCTGGAACAGACAGATGGGGCAGAAAGCAGAGATTGATTTGCAGTAGTGTCAGTGGAATCAGAGCTGGCATGCCCTCTAATGCCAGTTAATGCTTAACATCTCCAAGTTAAGCTTTCTGTTTGCAGGCACTGTTCTCAGCAGTGAGACAAGGACTGCCAGTACTTGTTTTGTAACAGGAATTGATGCCTGCAATCAAATGTCCCAATTTCAGCCACTGGTAGAACTAATATGATTATTCATTAAGACAAGCACGTGTCCTACCAGAGATGCAGCACTTAAGAACAGTTCCAAACTGTTGATGAGTCTCTTACCAATCCACAAGTATCAGCAAAAACAAACTCTCTGATGAGCCAGGCTTTTTCAATGTGAGAACACAAGTCCCACATCAAATAAATTTCCACAAGTGGAAAAGTGAACAGAATTTTTCCAGCAGTAAAATAATTCTAATACAATGATAGTCAACCCATAGTGCCTGACTCTGCACATCCTTTTGTATAAGGAGCAGAAGAGCCCAACTCACATAGGCACATCTAAGTACACTGAAAATTGCCGTGCTAAAAGATGATGAATGTTTATCTTGTAGCAGAATAAGGATGCAATCGTAATCTTCTGAGAGTCTGATTCGTGGACAACTCAAAAGACACCCACAGTTTTAAAATTTTTATATGTTGATATGATAACTATGAGATGTGGAAGTGTAAAATAACATTTTGTACCGAAATAGGAGAGAAACAAGAGAATTCTGCACATACCAGTTCTGTTACTAACTCCAAACAAACACAGAAGTATTGTCCCTGGAAGACTGCTCTTGCAAGACACCAAACCAGGAACATGATAGTATTTATTGCAAAAGGTCATAAGATATCAAAACATCCTTCTTGTACGCCCCAAAACATGAAGGTCAACATTGTCCAGCATCTCCTAGTTAAGATTTGAAAATAAAAAAAGGAAGAGTTATGCTAAACTTTACTTCAGATAATATTGCTGCTAGAAATCCCAAGTACCAACAATAAACATTCTTTTTCATTCTGGACAGTGATCAAAATATTTGCTTTCTCCGACATTTTGCCATTAAATTACAAAATATTTATTCATGGAAGCCGACTATATATTTCTTCCTTAACTATCTTGCTCTAGAAACATGATAAACAACCCTTTGCTCTTTCCTTAAGGAAATAATAATTCAATCTTCTGTTCCTCTTATTAACATCTCCTACTACAAGATACCAATCACCTTTCCTTGGACATGATTTATCTGACTAGCATCTAATTAAACTCACAATAACTGTTCTCAGCTTTTACTTAGCTTTTAAGTTTGCTTCATCTACTTCAGTTATGACAAAGGTCTATGTCATAGTACCACAGAATCACAGAATGGTTTGGGTTGGAAGGAACCTGAAAGATTTTCTGCTTTTCCAACTACATAGCTTAAATGAAATAACACATATTACCTGTAAAGCTTATTTCAAATTAAAGTAATTTTCAATTATACCACCATGACTCTTATGATGGCTTACTATGTCTATTCCTTGTCTAAGGCAGATAGTAAAGTTGATTACAGTAAAACTCACTGATGCTGCTTCCAGCTTGTAATGGTTTTAATACGCCTATTTGAGTTTTTTGGCTAAATGCCAGCACATTTACTAAAATTATTTGCTTTTTGTTGTGAGATAAGGATTAAAAGTAGGTGTAGTGGTTTTAGTTCGTTTATTCAGGTTTGTGGCTAAATGCCAGCACACTTACTTAAATTTACTTGATTGCTTGTTGTGAGATAAGGATTAGGAGTAGGCAAAGCAGGTTTAAACTTTATAAAGTACAAAGAAGTTTTATTAATATATCTAAGACAAAGGGAAAAAGAAAATACTCAAGAAAAACTAGAACAAACTCCCCAGACCACCCCTCCTTCTCCACCTCTCTATTTCATTCTCTCTGACAACATACAAAAGACAACACTTTGACCTCCAGTCAGTTTGCCACCTCAGAAATAGCTCTTGTTCCAGTTCATTTAGGGAGATAAGTTTTTTTTGCTTACACTATGGATTTTCTGTAAGAAAAATACAGTTTTTATGGGTCTTCTGCCTCACCATTAGCCGCCGCCCGGAGCAAAGTCTAGCTTAATGGTGGGTCCCTCCCACACTAGTAGCCTTCCCACAGCCACTATGGTGGGTTATGAACAGTCCACAGGGTACCTGTTTTAAGGATGTCCAGTTCAATTGCAGCAACAAAGAAAATCTCTTCTTCTGTGCTTAGCAACACAAGTCCTCCTGACAACTCAGGTTCTCTAGCATTCTCCCCGGGACCAGGGCTCTGAGTCACAGCCTCTCCTTTCTCTTAGTTCTAGTTTCTCATTAGGCTGTACTTTTTTCAACACTTACTTGTCTGTACCCAGGTATTTCAGTTCATTGGCTGCAATAAGAACCTCACATCCCTCTTTGGACTATATTTTCATATATTACAGAGAATTTATTAGCTCAGTCCCTAACCATGGTTCTCTAAAAGAGTTTTCAGCTTCACTCTTGAAGCAACTTCCCATGCACCTCTTTGTAAGTATTAGTTCTGCTTTCCTCACTGACTGTAAAGTCTCTGTGCTGCACTATGTAGATGTCCTCACTTGTTCCTCTCTCTGCGAGAAAGAATGAGTGTCTGTGAGTTTAGTCCAGGCATGGAGAGAGTTAATCTCTATCTCTCTCTCCGGCAGTGTAAAGATCACGTGCTCTTTGCCGGGCTGTTTGAACAGGTCCGAGCTGGATGCCAGACGCTCTCAAGAGTCTCTGCCTGGCTCTGCCAAGCTGGCTCGGCCTGGTAGGGCCATCTGGGTCCGGGGTGACAGGGCAGGGCCTGGCCCGAGCTGGATGGAGTCCGGCCTGGTCCTTACCTGGCTCTCTGTCTCTCTCTCGTGTAGCTGGCACACTGGCTGAGCTGGATCTGCTGAAAATTCCAATCGTTTCCTCCCCCATGCCTGCCCGGCTGCAGCGGCACGGCTGCCGTCAACTCCCTTCCCCCCCGCTCCTTTGGAAGAAGGGGGGGGGGGGGGAGCGCTTGGGCCTTACCAGCGAGAGAAGCAAGAGCTGCTCTTCTCTACACAGCAGCAGCAGGTCCAAAGAGGAAGAGCGTCAGAGAGTCTCTGCTTATATATAGTTTTTTCTTCGAAGGCGGATCAACTTTTTAATTAGTTTACCTACCTATCAACCCTTAAAACTACCTGATTATTGGCTCTCCCTCGCAGGAAGGAAGTTGTATGCCTTCCTGCAGCACAGATCACTTCCTAGATTTTGACCCCTCTGGCCTAACCCAAGACAGTAGGCAAAGTAGGTTTATACTTTAAGGAATATAAAAATAATTTATTAACAGACTTAAAACAGGAATAATAATCGTCAGGAATCAGAACAAAACCTTTAGAACACCTTTCCCCCTCCCCCCCCCCCACCTCTTCATTTCTTTCCCACTGACCATACAAAAGGCAACATTTCGAGTTGTAGTTAAATTACCACCTCTGGAACAGTTTTTTCTCAGTTCATGTAGGGAGAGAAGTTTTCTCTTGCTCTATTATGTTGATTCTCTATAAGAAATACAGTTCCTATGGTTGTCAGACTCCCAGTAAGCAACTGCCCGGAGGAAAAGATTTGCTTGTTCTAGAAACCCTTCCCACTTCAGTAGCTTTCCCAGGGCTACTACAATTGGACATATGATGGTCATTGAGGTACTTTTTTGAGGATGAACATTTCTATTACAGTGGCAATGAAATCCCCTTTTCTCCTTATTGGCAACACAAGTCGTCTTCTATTATTCCCAGGGCAAGGAATCTTATACACAAGAGTCTTAGCCCACTGCTTATACCTAGAAAATTACATCCCTCTTTTTCCACCCCTTTTAGACCATTGTCCATATATTACAGGGTATATTATAGCCGAGTTTATCAACATGTCTTTACAAGAGAATTTTCAGCCCCAAGACACTCCTTATCTCTTCTTTTTCTAAATATATGCTTTGCTACATTCATTAACTTGGAGTCTTTATGTTGTACCTGCTGTAAGCATCATCTCTTTTCTTTCTGTGTGGGGGGAAAATGGATGTTTTCAAGTCCCATCCTGATATTGAAAGAAAACAGTTAATTTGTCTTTTGGCCGGGCGATGGTCACATGACCTCCGCCCCTGTTGTTCAAGTGTAGTATGCTCAGCGTTTGAGCTGAGGGAGAGGAGTTCATCTGCACCATTCTCCATCCAAGCCGCGCCTCAGCTGCAGGGGGTGGCGCGGCCGTGTCCAAACTGTAGGGGGCTGGCCAAACTCTCTCTCGTGCTGAGCTGCTCTGTGGAGCCAGCCCAGTGGGGCCGCGTCCGAGCTGTAGGGAGAGGAGTTCGCCTGTGCCGCTCTCCTGCGCCAGGCCGTGCCACAGGGCCAGCGGGACCATGTTCGAGTTACAATAGGGCCGCCCGAGCTCTTTCTCCTGCGCCGGGCTGTGCACAGAGCTGGCCGAGCCTGGGTTAAGCGGGACAGAGTCGGCAAGGTTCCTTAGCTTGGGGCAGCAGAGTGAAGCCCCTCTTGGCTCGGGCGGAGCTTAGCGGAGCCGATTTAGTTCCCTCTCGCGTAAAACCACTGTGAGGAACTGAGAGACTGGCCCAGGTTCCCCCTCTCCTCCCCGCTCCGCACCATCCCAGGTGGCAGCCTCAGGCCACAGAGGGCCTGGGCAGACCTCACCAGACAGCACGGAGGAGAGAGAGAGAGAAACGCTTTTCCTCAGCGAGCTGGAAGTCTAAAAGGGGGCTTCTTCAGGTTGTCTCCTGGTTTTATGAGTTCTGGAGGTGGAAACTGTAATACCTCCTTTTGGCTACTTCATTTCCAGCTCCACCTCCTTTCTTCTGTACCGGGAGTTTTTGATTAAGATTACCCCACGACAGCTACAGGAAATTTCAGAGTCACAATGGAGTCCATCAATATGTGTAGTTAAAACTAGAGGTTTTCCCTTTCTTTTTTTCCTTTAGTTAAAGCTGTGTCACTGAGCAGAACAGATTTAAAGTATTATGGGCCCAGAGAGAGCCATTAAAGATAAAAACTCCAAGGTAAAGCAGAGAAAGTAATTTTAAAGGAAAAATAAGAATCCAAATCTCTGCCATTCCATATGTAAGTTCCAAGCACTAGATTACAGGCTCACATCTCCCTGTATAGGCTATTTCTGCCCCCATTTTAAATCCTCTGCAGGACAGGAAGGAGAATCCAATGTCACACACCCAAATATACAGTTTTCCTCAGCAACCCTGGATTGGAAGTTCTTTGGGCTGAAAAAAAGCCATCTGAAGTCAGTCTCCTTTCACTTCTTTGATGCATGACCTAACCAATGAGCAACTTTGAAGGTGTCATTTCCATCCCATGTTTTTAAAGAGAATATTAACTCTTGATTCCCCCTCTGAACAGTGTTAAACTTGCACTCTCAGGTGTGGGTTGCAGTAATGTGGATGAGTAATGAGGCCTTGTGTCCAGCTGGCCTTCTCATTCAGTATTAGAGAGAATTAAAAATGCAGGTCATGATAGTAACAGAATAATCAGCGACAAAAAAAATATTGTATTATGCTGATAACAGGACTATTTCCAGTTTGTAACTGAATATCAAATATCTAATTAAGATAAATGTACTATTTAAGCACTGCAGATCTATTATTTATTTTGTGGGTTTCATTTTAACATACAGAGATTAGTTGGTTAAAACCAGATCTGATACTGAGTTTGTACATGCTTTCTTTGGTGACCTTAGTGCTGTTCTTGCCACTGGACCCATGAATACCTGCAGCCAAGGACCTGCCTCCTTCGGCTGATGCCATTTTGTCAATGAAGGTGATCGAGCAGCTGCTGCCACATCTGAATGACACCTACCTGCCTCCCAGCCTCGTTGTTGTGCAAGTACATCGCCACCAGCCCGCTTCCACTCTTTCCCGTCATGTTCCTGAGAGGCACGTCCAGGAACTTCCTGCTGAAGGCCATTCCATAGTGGATATCGTCGGAGCAGCTGCCCCAGTGCCAGCTCTCGCTGGCCAAGCCGCCGTGGCGCAGGGTGACATCGCAGGAGCACTCGATCATGTTCCCCGTGCTGCAGGAGCGCGTCACCGCCTGCACCAATCCCGCCGCCATCACCGCCGAGATGAATGCGGTCTCCTTCGTGCCTGCACAGCGAGGCGGGGAAATGTTACTGCATAACTCCCTCTGATTGCCTTCCTGGCTGGGCTACAGACAAGGACTTGACAAGCCAGATGAGTATTAGAAGGGAACAGTTACAAGCTTAAAGTCATCACAGCTTGGTCTGTAGTGTTAACCTGTTCAAAGAAGTGGATGTTCATACCCCAAAATGACTTCAGGGCCTCTTCATATCACCATGCCATTAATGGTGCTGTTTCTCACTACTTGTACCATGCAATTTTTAGTAACTTCTTTCTAAATCTGATCAGAAATTTTATTTGCCACAGAAATTTTCAAGCCAAATAATAAATAAAAAAAAACAAACCCAAAACTAATCACATTCCAAACCCCTTACGCTCCACTCTGCTTTTCACTATTCATATTGATTTGAAGAAGAAAAGGTCAGTTTAAATATCAGAGAAGCTGTCATGATCCCAGGTTACTTTGGTACAGAGCCAAAACTTACTTCATGCTAAATTTAGCAAACATTGATGTTGTTCTAATTCACAAAGGTTGCAAAGAGCTCCAAAAATCTTAAACCAAGTAGAAAGCACAATGGCACAAAGATATTTAGGCCATGTGCTTTTCCTAGAATAAGCTGTCCATGGGAAAGACAGCAGCATGAAAGGCCTTTCCTTGTTAGACTATATGTCAGAAGAATCATGGAGGGACCTGCCTGGGCTTCTTATGCCTGTCCCATTCTCTGAAACTTCTGGCATAATGTAGCAGACAGCTTTATACTGTGTTAAGCAAGGCATACTCTAGGCAAATTGAATATCAATGAGTGGTCAATAAATATGGCTGGAATTTTACTGAAAGGGGCCAATTTTCACAGTTGTAGAAACGATTTATTTCCAATCACCCAAGTTCCTGCTCGTGGGCAGAAAAATTCCTGTTTGTTTCTCCTGTTTGTATTAGTCTGTGGTGCTGGTACCATCATAAAAGGCTTCCACAGAACACACTAGTAAAGCTTGTGGGTGAGCAGTGGCACTCATTTATGGGTCTTCAGGAACAGTCCTTCCTGTTGAACAGGACTATCATACATATGGCTCCATACGGCGGGGAAAATGTCCCTCATTTTCTTTTTCCCCCTTTCCTTTTTGGAATATGCATCACTTTTTATTCCTCACTTTATGCTTTCATGATTAATGCTTGGGGGTTTTACACTGTTTTAGTACAAAGTGAAGATTGCAGAACACTGTCCTGGGTTAGGCAGGAGGGGTCAAAATCTAGGAAGTGATCTATGCTGCAGGAAGGAATATAAGTTCCTTCCTGGGAGAGAGAGCCAATAATCAGGTAGTTTTAAGGATTGATATGTAGGTGAACCAATTAAAAAGTTGATCTGCCTTCGGGGAAAAAACCATATATAAGCAGAGACCTTCTGAGCCTCTTCCTTTTTGGACCTGCTGCTGTGTAGAGAGGAGCATCTCCTGCTTCTCTCGCTGGTAAGGCCCCAGCCCCCCGCCACTCCTTCCAAAGGAGGGAGAGGGGGGGGGAAGGGAGGTTTCTGGCAGCCGTGCCACTGCAGCTGGGAATGGGGGAGGAACCGGCTGGAATTTTCAGCAGATACAGTTCAGCCGGTGTGTCAGCTACTCAAGACAGGGCCAGGCCCCTGCTCCGGGCCAGGCAAGGTCCGGGCCGGACTCCATCCAGCTCGGGTCAGGCCCTGCCCTGTCACCCCGGTCCCAGATGGCCCCAGCAGGCCGAGCCAGCTCCGCAGAGCCAGGCACAGAGACTCTGAGAGCTTCTGACATCCAGCTCGGACCTGTTCAAACAGCCCGGCAGGGAGCACGTGATCCTCACACTGCCAGAGAGAGAGAGACAGAGATTAACTCTATCCATGCCCGGACTAAACTCACAGACACCCATCCTTCCTTGCACAGAGAGAGGAACGAGTGAGGACATCTACATAAATGCAGCATAGAGACTTTACAGTCAGTGAGGAAAGCAGAACTGATACCTACAGGGAGGTGCATGAGAAGTCCTTCAAGAGTGAAGCTGAAAACTCTTTTAGAGAACCATGGTTAGAGACTGAGCTAATAAATTCCCTGTAATATATGAAGATATAGTCCAAAAGAGAGATGTGAAGTTCTAATTGCAGCCAGTGAACTGAAATACCTGGGTAAAGACAAGTAGGTGTTGAAATAAGTACAGCCTAATGAAAAACTTGAACCAAGAGAGAAGAGAGGCTGTGACTCAGAGCCCTGGTCCTGGGGAGAATGCTAGAGAACCTGAGTTGTCAGGAGGACTTGTGTTGCTAAGCACAGAAGAAGAGATTTTCTTTGTTGCTGCAATTGAACTGGGCATCCTTAAAACAGGTACCCTGTGGACTGTTCATAACCCACCATAGTGGCTGTGGGAAGGCTACTAGTGTGGGAGGGACCCACCATTAAGCTAGTCTTTGCTCCGGGCGGCGGCTGGTGGTAAGGCAGAAGACCCATAAAAACTGTATTTTTCTTACAGAAAATCCATGGTGTAAGCAGAAGAAACTTCTCTCCCTAAATAAACTGAAACAAGAGCTATTTCTGAAGTGGTAAACTGACTAGAGGTCAAAGTGTTGTCTTTTGTATGTTGTCAGAGAGAATGAAATGGAGAGGTGGGGGAAGAAAGCGTGGTCTAGAGTTTGTTCTAGTTTTTCTTACTTTTTTTTCTCTTTCCCTTTGTCTTAAGTACATTAATAAAGTTTCTTTATACTTTATAAAGTTTGAGCCTGCTTTGCCTACTCCTAATCCTCATCTCACAACAAACAATCAAGTAAATTCGGGTAAGTGTGCTAGCACTTAGCCACAAACCTGAATAGGCGAACAACACTTAAAATCACATCCATTACAAAAGTAGTGACCAAAGAGCTAAAAAAAAAAAAAAGTTGCAGCATCCTTGCAACTTGCAGGAAAACTTTGGTGCGACATTTGATACCAAAAACTCATCCTTGTTTCAGTGAAAATCCCAGCAATTTCGCAATTATTTTATAAAAAAAAAAAAAAAAAAAAAAAAGCAGTTTTGGTTTCACTTTGCTGATCAATACCACATAACTGAGTACATATGATACATTTTAAAGCATTTCACATTGTATTTAGTGCCCTGAGCAGACTTTTTTACCTGCAAATGACCTTTTCGACATACTATGTCATAAGCCCACTTATTTAGTAACTATGACACAAGGGGATAAACCCAACGTAAGTCAAAAAGCAACGATATTTCACCATAGTTGAGTGGATCTACCTACGGGCAGTGTCATGCACGGGCGTACTACGCGAAAATTACAAGAAACAACAACGTTGCAAAGACAAGGGAAGGTTTCGTGTGCTCCGTGCATTTCGTGTGCCTTGCGGTTCCTCCCGGGACGGCTGCGGGGACCGGCTCTGCCCGCACACCCAGAGCCCCGGGGCAGCCCCGGGCCCCGCCTGGCCGGGCGGTCACTCACCGCTGCTGAGCTGCGGCCCGAGGGCGGCGGGGGCGGCGGTGCCGCGGCGGGCGGCGAGCGGCAGTCCTAGCGCTCATGTCGGAACTGGCTGCGGCACTCCTGGAGGCCCAGGCGCGCTCTCTCCCGGATCGCGGGCACCAGCTCCAGCTTCTGCTCGCACAGGTCCTGCTGCCGCTGGCTCAGCGGAGGGCTGGCGCAGCCCGGCTTCTCGGGCCCGCCAGCGGCGGCGATGCCCAGCCACCTGCGGAGGCAGCTCCCGTCAGCGCCGGGCTCCGACGGACACGAGGGGACGCGCTCCGCACAGCCTTCCCTCCCGACCCCGCGCCCGGCTACTCACATCCAGGTGCTGCCGGCGACGGGGCAGAGGGCGAGAAGCAGCACCGCCCGCAGCAGGCACGGTCCGAGGGGAGCCCCGCGCCCCATGGCAGCCGCATCAAGCCCCGCCGCGCAGCCGCCCCTGCCCGCGGCTCGGCCCGGGCAGCAGGGACCGAGGGGGACTGTACCCTGGGAGACCCCCTACTCGGGTTTCTCCCCCTCGAGGGACAGGGGGCAGCTGGCGCAGCGAGCCCGGGCCGTCGGACGGCCCTCCTGGGGAGGCTGGGCTGGCAGGGAGCGCGGCAGGAGGAGACATATCGGGAGCGCTCGGTCCCCGTCAAGGTGAGAAAGTTGGGATTGATGTTTTCCCCGGCTCCTTCTTCCTCGGCTGTGCCTCCCCGCCCGTGCATTGGCCGCCCGAGGGCCGGGGCGGGCCGGGCGGGGGCGCGGCGGGGGCTTCACTCCACAAAGCCCCGCTCGGCACGGCCCCGCACGGCTTCGCACGGCCGCGCCTCTGCGGTGCTGCCCCTTGGGCTGCGAGGCGCCGAGAGCGGCTGCCAGGGGTGCAGCGGGGTCCGGGCGCGGCAGAGCGGAACTGCGGGCAAAGGAATCCGTAGGGCTGCAGTGATTTAATCCACAGAAATGAGAGAGATGATGCTAATAGATCATAACATTCCCTACACTTTTTATTCAAATTTCCTAATGCTTTAGCAGTATTAACTGAGTCAGCATCAGTATTCATTAGGACAGCATTTTTTCATTCCCGTTAAATTCAGTGAGACAGTCTTAGCTGCTACCTCGATTGTTAGTCGTTAGTTACACATTAAAAGCCAATGAGTCAGCTAGCACCTGATGGAGAGCTGGTCTTGGCACTCTGGACTTTCAAGTCCTCTTTGATCACAATATATTTGCTTCCTTCTGTGTAAGCAAAACACCTGCACTAAAAATAATCTGGATAAAATGACAGGTCTGTAAAACTTTGATTTGACACAGTTGTAAATTAGTGAAATAGCTCTTGTTGACTGACAATAGCTCCAAGTGAAGCACACAATAAATTATCTCAATGACAAATGAACATTTTTAAGAGTACAACATGTTGGGAAATAATCACGTAGATGTGCTGTACTCCCTGGCTTTTTTTTTCCCATGAATGTGCTGAGATGTTTTAAGAGTACATTCTGAGGTATATTTAGATGTATAAAATGATGTCTCCTTCCTACTTCATGCTCATGTATCTGCTCTCAAAGGGTCTCCAAGGCATCACCAGCTCTGGGCAGATTGCTAATGACCCCACTAGTTATTTAAACCTTTCAATATAACTTGTTTTCTCTGTTCTGAATTTTAGTCTAGAGAACATCTGCTTGTGGTTGTAGAGGAACTTAGACCAGAGTGAGGGACATTGGAATACAGGGAACCAGCCATGAAACAGGCCTGAACCAGCCAAAATGTGTGGGCTGTGTCAGAGAATTATCTAATTATTTCAGGACACATGGTTCATTTTATCCTCATTGCTGCTTCCTGGCTCCATCTTCTAAAGTTAATTCAAAGCCTTGGTCCAGCAGACATGGATTCCTCATGTGCTGCTTTATCTGCTCTATGCATTTATCATCCACTCTGACATTATTTTTTTCCTGTAGCTTCCTTAAACAAGGTTCTTCTCTGTGGTTGTTTGCTTTGATTTTGTTGTTTCTGGGGGTTTTTATTTGTAATTTTTTAAACTTAATATGGATCTTTTGGTTCTAATTTCTTATACATAATTTTTTTATAGTAGCTACAGAACCTTATATGCAAATAGCAATGTAAGATTTAAATTAGGAAAATATTGATTTCAAAAATTCCAATCCTATTTGTAGCATTTCATATATGGCCCCATAAATAAATAAATTACCTCTCTGTTGGGTTCTCATGGGAATCTGATTTTATGTACATTTTTTGCTACAATCATCTTTATCTAGTTAGGGAAACCCTTTGATCATATACACTGTAAAGTGAAACACTTGCAATTTGGAGGGCTGATGCTAAACAAAAAATAATATTAATTGTAAGGGACCTCTTGAGATCATCCAGTTCAGTCTCTAGCAGTGCCTGGAAGCAAACTACATTTTTCCATAACCATCTGATTTTAAAATGTTACTATGTGTTTGAATCCTAATCTCCCATCTACATTTCTTCCCATCTGTTTCCCTTACAACCACTCCCCTGTTGCTGTCACAGCCAGATTCCCCACTAGATCCCCATCCTCTCCCCTTCTCCTGCCTTTTAGCTTCCTGCCTGCTATTTACACCATCTCTCTGCTTTAACCCCTCCAGCAATACTCTCTTCCCCAAGCAAAGGCTGCACATACAGTAATATTTCTGTTAGTCCAGAGCTCTGTGTCTGCATGAGGGTCAGTTTGCTACCAAGAGTGGAAGGGCAAACACTTTACTTTGCACACTATGTGCTTTGCAAACCTGCAAACAATTTAGAAATGCCAAAATCTATTGTAATTTGCCAAATGTTTCTGAAGCCTGTAACTCTAATTCGCTGATGCTTCAGAGCCTCTGTGCTGGAAGACCATTCACTGCATCACAGACAGCAACATGAGTGGGATGCAGAGACACTGAAGCAGAATCCAAGCAAAGGTCAAGTGCCAAGCTTCAGTGAACAAAACTTACTATAAATCAGGGAAGATAAATTTGACTTTCTGCTTATCTTGCTTTCTCTGGCCATGGTGGGGCTATCTGTGGCCATTCATACTAAAATACCCCCATTTTTTATTTTAAAAAGAAGAAAATCAAATGTTGATAAAAGAAAAAAAAAAGAAATGTGTCTAAGCAGATTTTTATTTCCTGATGGGACATTTATTAATTTAATATCTAATGAACATTAATGAGGTCCTGACAGAGTAAATTGTGCATATATATATATATATATATATATGTGATTTCTTGTACTTAAAGCAAAATAATTTAAAATTTTTATTTGTTTTTTAGATAACGTGTATGAGATTAGAGTTGGTGCTGCTGGCTGGTGTTGCAGAAATTCTAGGAGGTAATTGTGGAGTTTGGTGAAAAGAGTAGTTCAAGTGCATGGAAGAATCCAAATTACTTCAGTGCAGAGGGGACATCTGGAGGTATTCCTTATTTAGTTTTACATCAGACTCCCCTGAGGATGTAACACCACTGCTTTGTTGATGTATGTGTAAGTTTCATACAGATGTTCCTGAGCTAAGCAGGATAAGGTACTCTGTGTGTGTGCTCATCATGTTCCTGGTGTGTACAGAAGCAGCATGCTTGCTCCCAAAGAGGTCACTGAATTTTAGGTATAATACAGGTAGAAGAAGGAGGAAGAACTGGTCCCCTAGGAGCAATGCTGTCTACAATTCAATTTATATTCCTGCCCCAGCTGATAATTTGCATTAACACTTTTCACAGGACTCTTTCATAGATGATTTTGTTACACCTCCTAATAGAGACATGATTCACATGCACAGAACTGTTGCCATCCTGTGATGAGAGAACTGACATTCAGAGAGCTATTTAATTTTCTGGTATCAGATGGTGCATCATCATCAAAACCATGATCAGGTCCTTGGTTTCTCACTGCTAATTCAATTTCTAATGAGCTACTTATCGTTTCAGTGAGGATAATGGTAGAAACAGAAGAATCTACTCTGTAACTGTCATAATACAAAGCTCTATTTGTTATCTTCTCATTCACTGGGGCATGGATATGTGCCTAATTTACAAAGCATTTGGTCCAGTGGTCAGACTACTTGCACCATACATGTGAATTTACCTACAAGGCCAGTTTAAACAGAGGAAGCTTAGGAAGAAATGTGAAGGAATGGTATTGTGTCGACAACCACAAAAGTAGTCCCTTTCTGCCCATGGCATGGGTAGAAATAAATTACCTCCTTTTTCATGTTAAGAGCCATTCAAGTTATAGGACAGAATCTAAAAGGTTCCAAATTCAAATAATTAATTATACACTCCCCCTCCAATTTCAATGATCTCTCCCATTTCAGTGCATGAATTTCATCTTTTGTGTCTCAGCATTTTTCCTTCATGTCCCCAATAATCCTTGTTGCATATCTTGCCCCATTCCCACTTAGCGCTTTTTGATTGATAAAAATAAAAAATATTAAAAAATTTAAACCTTATACAGTTACATTGTGGATAATCCAAGGCCCATGTAAAATTATATCTCTTCACTGGTAATGAGCACAGCAGATCTTAAAAATCAAGGTGCAAGAAACTCCCTAGTAAGGAAGCAATCTGTCCCTTCATAAATGCTCATTTTAATTTCAAATGTTTACAGGATGCCTTGCACTAGCATGTTTTATAAGACTGTCAAAATATTTGATTGGGTTAGATGACAAACATCAACTCCTTCTTTGAATCTTACTAAATCTTGCTAAGTCAGTGTTACATGTTACCTGTTTTCTGAACCACTTCCTTATTTCCTCTCCTCAGTGTTCACCTTCTCTCTTTCTAACAGATTTTTCTTTTTTGACTGGGCCTGGCACTGGAGTATGTGAACCCACTTAAACCTTTTAACACTGTTGTCAAAGACAGTCTTTCAGTTTTGGAAACCTTACCCTTATTATATTCCTGCAGCTGTGATATTTCTCCACTGTTGTATAAGACAGGGTAGTTGTGGTTTAAAATGTGCGTAGCCATGGGCAAGATCCCAAAGTCTACAGGGTATAGGCTGTCCCCAACTAATTGAACTCTGCTAAACTGGCAAGTTATCAGAATAGCTGGGATTTGACATCTCAGCAACCTTGTAACAGCATCGATCTAAATCATGCAAAAGTTAAAGCCATGGGGATAAAAGGCAATAGTTTTTGTTTGGGGATTTTTTTGTATTTTTATGCCTTTCCCACTGGTAGTTTCCTATTGTGCCTATAATTATTTATTTGAAAACTTCCTTTTACTCCTGTGTTCTGAGATGTTTGAGTAGCTCAACAGCTGCAAAAACCTCCAGTGACCACTAGTGAAAATGGGGTCAGTGTGGAGCTTGAGCATCTACAATTTTTCCTATTCCTGTGAGAAGAGATCAGGATTCCTTAGCATGGCATGGGCAGTGGTAATCATGCCTCGGGATTCATCCTGGAGAGTAGGGCAAGGCACCCTCCACCCCAACCCCTTTCAGGTACAGCCAGGTAGTCTCTGCTGGAAGAGACAAGCAGGAGATACATGGCCCAGTATTGCCCTGGAGCGTCCAGGTGGTGCCAGGATATAGCTCGCTGGTTTCTCTGTCCAGCCTGGAGAAGTACGACAGATTCCAGCTGGCTATATTTCCAGGAATGCCCCTGTCCCCAGGGCACTCTGGCAGCGTCCCGTAAACACTTAGCCAGAGAAACTGCGGCCTGCGTTGTGGTGCAGGAACGGTCCAGTTTAGCTATCAGCTGAAGATGAATAACGAGAGGGCTCTTGGAGTGCCTTTAATTCTGAGTGGCTTTATTGCAAGGTCTTCACACACAGAGGGAAGGCAGGAATCCAAGAGGCCGAGGGGCCCTCAGACACAGCCTTAAGTGTTATCACGTACAACCAATCACCAGGGGGTCTGGGGGAGTGTGGCAGTGGTGCAGGTTACCCCAGAAGAAGAATTTCCAATGAGAAAGCCCTGGGGGGAGGAGGAGGGCTCCCCCGAGGTAGAGCAAACAATAGTTTAGCCCAGAAGAGGCTGGGCTCGAGACAGGTTAATACCCCCAGGGCTCATTGGGGAGCACCACCTGCCCATCTGAGTTAGTCACCCCCAGTTTCCTAGAGAGTTCTCAGTTACTCTGTTGTTCATTGTATCACTCCCCTGTCTGTAACCCTTGCTCATCCCCCTTCTATCCCTGGTTCGCTCCCTGTCCCCTGCTCCTCCCCAGTTCCTCCCCTCTGCTACCCGGTGATTGGTCACCGGGGGAACAATAAAAGATCGTGTCCCAGGGGAATCGAGGTCCTCCGATCCCCGGTGTCACAGAGTGCAGAACCTCGTGTCTGTGTCTCTTCATTCCTGGGTTGGAGGAACCCCCTGAGGTGTGGGAGAGTTCGCCTACCGAGCAGCTAGCAGGGAGCAAGGGCAAGAGTCGCTCGGCGATTGGGAACGAGGCTGGCCCCCGAGGACCCAAGTCGCATCCGCCTTTGCTAGTAGCCACCTCCACTCCACCGAGGAGGCAGGCGGACGGCCACAGCTGGCGCCCAACGTGGGGCATTTGGTCAGCTTGACCACTTGCCTCATCGGAGCGACCTTCGCCAGAAGCGCGCCGTTGCAGCGTCGGCCGCCCTTCCTGAAGAGCTCCGCGTTTTAGTGGACTTTTCGGGAGGGGAGATCGAGCAACCTCTCTCCCGACGGAGTGTGGAGAGAGCCTCGGTCACCACACCACCCTAGCCAGAGGACTGTGACCGGCGGTCAGGGACGGGAGAGGTGCCAGGGATCCGGGACCCGGCACGTGGAGCAAAATTCGCTGCGCAGCGTCCGGAAAGTGAGTTTAAGAATTTCCCCTGACCCCACCGCGTTAGCTTTCCTGTTTACCTCGGCTAGGAGTTGCTGCCGTTATGGGTGCCCGGCTTTCCAGGCAGCAAAAGGGGTTTTACTCCCAAATTAAGGGAGTTTTAACTGCGGAGGGGAAGCGTTTTTCGAAACCTCTTTTAAGGGAATTCGTTAGATGGGTTTTTATTCAGTTTCCCTCGGTTTCTTTAGATTTAGTTCGAGATCTGGGCTTTTGGGACAAAGTCGGGGATTTAGTAACTAAAAAGGTTTGGGAGGGAGATAATAGCGTTACTCCTTTTTATTCGGTTTTGATTTTAATTTGCGATTCTTTGAGGAGACTTAGTAAGGGGAAAGTTGAAACCCCGGTTCCTCCTACCCCACTTTCCCTGCCGCCCCACTCTCCTCACCCCCCTTCCCTGGGGCGTCGAGACTCCCGTCGGGTGTCGTTTGCCCTCGATCCCCCGCGATCTCCAGCGCTCCCTGGCCTGTGGGGAGGGGGCTTCTCCGCGCCGGACCTTCCCTTGGATGTTTTGCCTGTGCCCGGGTGCCCGGTTGCGCCCGTTGTGCCCCCCCCTTATCGTGGTTATGGAGGAGAGGATAGCCGCGGTGAGGAGCGGGATGGCGCCGGCCGCGCGGCCAGCGCGCCTTCCACCCCCCGTTTTGGCGCCAAAAGCCGTTTTGCGCGGGATCCCTCCCCTTCCCCGGACTCCCCCCCTGAGCCTGCTGTAAGAGTCTGGACGGAAATCCCTACCTGCCTCACGACCATCGACAGAAGCAGAGGCCGAAAACCCAGAGACCCTAAGAGGGGGAAAAGGACTTTTGCACAATGAGGTCCAGCCAGATCTAGGTGGGATGCCTGCCAGGTGCCTGGGTGTGCTGCAGAGCGGTGCTGCTGAGCTGTGCTGCAGAGAACCGTGCCGCTCGGCTAACGGGGCGGAAAGGACTGCACAAGAACAATCTGTCTAGTACCGCTGTACCTGTACCCTAAAACAATGGGCCCTATTTCCCCACCTGCTGGCTACTTGCCCCTCGTCTCTGGAGGGATTGCCTCATCTCTTGGTTACCTGCCCCTCGCTTTCGAAAAGACTATAAAGAGACTCTCAAAAAGTACCCCTACGAGATCTCCCTACGGACGAGACGAATCCATCGGATCCGGACAACGAGGACTTCGTCGTGCCGTGGTAGCTATGCCCCCCTTTCCCCTTTCTTTCTTTCTTCTCTCTCTCTCTCCTCTATCGCATAAGCGTGTTGTTGGCACTCAATAAAGTGCTTTTTGATTTTGATTTAAGCAAAAATATTGTCCCTGTTTTCTTTTGCACTCTGAGATTCAAAGTAACGAACCATCACGACCCCCGCTCCTACGAGCGGATCGTGACATCAATTGGCGTCACGGACAGGATTCTGAGGCAGAAGGGGCTGCAAGGTTTTGTGTAGTCTGTAACAGGGGAAGGACGTTTTGCTCCAGCCGCACCTAGCCCGACACTCCAAAAGGGTGAGCGGTGTCTAGAAAGCAAGGGGGGCATCTCGAATTTCCCGCAAACTGCACATGCCTAGGTGAAAAGCACCCCTATACTCTGTTGGGGGTTCTGTCTTCAGAATTTCACAAAAGAATCTCTTGGTGCAAAAGGGGGAGTGTTGTGTTTCTTTTTAAGGTGGGTGTGTAAGGAGTTAGTCTACTGGGTGTTAGGAGAGGCAACGGATTGTAACTAAACAGAGCCTCCAGTAGACTCAGTCTCTTCGCCACTTTAGGGAAGAGAAGGGGAACACAGCCCGGCTCTAGGGACTGTGGATGCAACTAAGTTTTACCTCCCTAAAGCGGTTTTCATTATCCCTTCGAAAACATGACCTCAAACACTAACACAAAACATACAGCTGCATTTTATGCTTTATTAGCAAAACACAATGCCCGACCCTCTTCAGGAGGGGAGGAGTGGGCACAAAACAACTGGTTTAATTTAGAAAATGTGATTGATAGAATTTACTCTTTACAGCGTGGGTCAAAATTCAAACTTGGCCGAGATAAAGCTGTAATTTGCTCTGTCCTAGGAGCATGCCTTACATCGGCTATAGATCACCGCTTTAAGCGGTGCAGTGAACAGGAAACAATAATAGACTCTCTCCAAAACTTAGTGAACGTTTTGCAGAAACAATTAGAGGAAGAAAGGAGTTACACTCTCTTGTTACAAGATCTCTTGAGAGAAAAATGTCTTAAAGATTCAAGGGACACCGATCCACCACAAGACACAAAGGAAAAGGAATAACTTTATCCCTTTAAGGAATTAAAACAAGTAAAAAATTGTGGGGAAAACTGTTGTCCTCATCTAAGACCTTTAATTAAAACAGAATACAACTATCTTAATGATGAGGATGATGATCCACACATCACCACCAAACAAATTCCATTCACTGCCACTGAACTAGCTAAGTTAAAAAAGGAGTATGGGCGGCTTCCCCATGAATCTGAAACAGAATATGTCTTCCGAGTGTCACTCACCGGAGGAGACCAAATTCAGTTAACTGAGCACGAAGCCAGTGGATACTGGGGACATGGAGTTTTCTTAACAACAGGAGACAGACGACACACATGGTCCCTAACTCAACGAGCAGCCTATTGGGCTGGGGGACTCAACCCTCTAGAAAGGGGAGACCCTTTAGCCATTGTTAGTACCCCTGACCGGCTTCTAGAAAGCGTTCATAAGGCTGCCTGTTTGCAAATGATACATGAAAAGAAGTTGATTCCTGGATATGAATCCCCTATGCAACTGCCTGTAAAACCTGAGATGATGACCCCTTTAATTCGGGGTCTCCCTGAATCACTCAAACCCACAGCAATTGTCTTACAGAAAACCATAGCCACTGTGGGCCCCATAGAGAGGCTAGAAAGATTCCTTGAAAACTCAGCAGATCGAACCGGATCCACTGATCCCGGTAATGTCCCATATACCTCACCCTCTCAGCCTTCGGGTTCACACTCGAATTCACCTACTGGTGATCGCAAAATTTACACATGGAGTGAGGTAGCAGAAGACCTGATTAACTACAATCGAAAATATGGACCCATAAAAACCACCGAAGAAAAGTCAGAGAAAACAAAGGGTGTCAGGTACATTGGAGCTCCTCACAATGAAGATCAGGACAATGAGAAACAACTCAATAACCGTCAACACTGGTGGTCACTAGGCATCAAAAAGGATGGATTGCCTCTGAATAAATTAGCAAAAGTAGTGTCTAATTGGTACCACAGTAAAAACACTATACCTAGTGCACCACCTCACCCACAAAACCCAGGCTACAAGCCGAAATTTTCCTCACAAAGCCCAGGCTACAAGCCAAAATTTTCCCCTCAGAGCCCGGGCGATGAACCAAAGTCTCTCCCACAGAATATAGACAAAAAGCCAAAACCCTTTTCCCAACAGAACCAGGGAAACTAATTTCTCCATTCCTTAACAGTGGGCGAAGGAATGGAGCATGGATATATCTGAGAAAGCTCACTAGAAACCATCAAACAGGAGACATCATGATCACAGCCATTACAGGTCCTAAAAGGGCACCTGTAACCTTTTTGATTGACACCGGGGCACAAATTTCTGCACTAACAAAAAGGGATGCCCGAAGGTGTGGAGTTGTTCCAACAAAGAACCAATACTGTGTTTTAAATGCTTTAGGAACAACAGAATCCATGAACATAGCTTTAGTCAAACTCACATTACCAGGGGAAGAAAACCAACTTTCTATCTATATGGTGATTGGAGATATTCCAACCAATTTATTGGGGATGAATGCACTTGTAGGGAGGCAGTGGGAGGACTCAGAAGGCTTTCTGTGGTCTTTTGGAGCACCCCGCTTTAACATCAACCTACTCCAAACAGCGCCCTCTCTACCATTCAGCAAAGTAACTAATGTAAAACAATACCCCCTTCCCCTGGGTGCCAAAGAAGGTATCAAACCAGTAATACAGGAGCTCCGAGAACAAGGAGTAATAATTAACACACATTCTCCTTTTAATTCCCCGGTGTGGCCGGTGAAAAAGCCTAATGGCAAATGGAGGCTAACAATAGATTTCCGCAGACTAAATGCTAACACAGATCCTCTTACAGCTGCAGTTCCAAACCTAGCTGAACTAACACAGATCCTCTTACAGCTGCAGTTCCAAATCTAGCTGAACTGATAACACTGATTCAAGAAAAAGCACACTCCATCATGGCAACTATAGATGTTAAAGACATGTTTTTCATGATACCTTTACAACCAGAGGACACAGATCGCTTTGCTTTCACCTGGGAGGGACAACAGTACACTTTCACCAGGCTTCCCCAGGGTTACAGACACTCCCCGACCCTGGCTCATCACGCTTTAGCCAAGGAGTTAGAGAAAATATCAAAACCTGACAATGTAGCTGTTTACCAATACATTGATGATATTCTTGTGGGAGGGGAAGAAGTAGAAGAAGTGGGAGATACCCAACAGAAAATAATCTCTCACTTAGAAAGCCTTAATTTGCAGATTCCCTCAGAAAAGGTACAGAAACCCTCTCAGGAAGTGAAGTTCTTAGGAATTTGGTGGAAGGGCGGCATGACATGTATCCCACCCGATACCTTAACATCTTTAGATCAGATTAAAATGCCTGAATCTAGGAAAGATCTACAACATGCTCTAGGCTTATTGGTGTTTTGGAGAAAACACATCCCTGATTTTTCCATAATTGCCAGGCCCCTTTATAACTTGCTGAGAAAAGGGGTAAAATGGGACTGGGATACTTCCCAAGAAGAAGCCTTACAATTGCTGATTTTTGAAGCAACAGCTCACCAAGCCCTAGGCCCTATTCACCCTACAGATCCTTTCCAAGTGGAATGGGGATGTGCTTCCTCAGGGCTGTCAGTTCACATCTGGCAGCGGGGCCCTGAGGGCCCAACAAGACCTGTTGGTTTTCACTCCCGTGGCTTCAGAGATGCCGAGAAAAGATACACTATCTGGGAAAAGGGGCTGTTTGTAGTTAGCTTAGCTCTGATAGAAGTGGAGAAAATTACACGACAGCAACCAATTGTTTTAAGAGGCCCTTTCAAAGTCATTAAAACTGTTTCTACTGGGACCCCCCCACCTGACGGGGTGGCTCAGAGAGCCTCAGTTAGAAAGTGGTATGCTCAGATTGAACATCATTGTAACACTTTCTCCATAACTGAAGGAGCTGTAAAAAACCTGGCAATACAAGAGAGCTTAAGTAGCAGCCAAGACAAACCTGCCTCAGCTATTAAGGTAGCCCCTCCTTTCTCCCCCGAGCAGTCAGCTAATTCTTGGTTCACTGACGCGTCTGCCAGACGTGAGGGAAAAACGTGGAGATATAAGGCTGTAGCCCTCCACACGTCCTCCGGTGAACAAATCATCACAGAGGGGGAGGGCAGTGCACAAGTTGGCGAGCTGATAGCTGTTTGGAGTGTTTTCCAACGGGAGGCACAGAACACTTCTCCCATCCACATTTACACTGATTCTTATGCTGTGTTCAAGGGATGTACCGAGTGGCTCTCTTTTTGGCAACAGAATGACTGGGAAGTCAACAGAATTCCAGTATGGCACAAGGAGAAGTGGCAGGAAATATTGAACATTGCAGGACAAGGAAACTGTGCCGTGGGGTGGGTAGCCTCTCACCAGGTAGATGGGAATCCAGCAGGAGAGTGGAACAATAAAGCCGATGAGCTAGCAAGACTGAGTACTGTAAAAAAGGATCAAATTACAGAGGACTGGGAACACTTGTTAGAGTGGCTGCATGTAAAAAGACATCACACAGGTGCAAAGGATCTCTATAAAGAAGCCCTTGCTCGCGGCTGGCCTGTTACCAGAGAAATGTGTAAAACATGCATATCAGC
>JAVTVJ010001505.1:0-98182 GCA_034509425.1 Eopsaltria australis | reverse complement strand
GAGGATATGAAAATAAATGATGAGCTATTGTTTTTCATTATTAAGTCCAGGCTTTTTGCTCATCTTGCTTTTTTCCTCCCTCCATCTGTGAAAGGAGGGACCTCTGTTTTTTTCACTTTCAGAGCAGGCAGGTTGTGCCCTCACTCATCCCAGATTTCCCATCTCCCTTCCAGATCAGCACCTTTTTGCTGCTCCCTCTACCTGTCTCCTCCTGGGTTTGGAGATCAGCTGCAGCAGTCCTTTAAATTGCTGTAGGGTATTACCACAGAATGATATGACATCAGAGGGGACCTCAGTATTTTGTTATGGGTCTATGGAACTGTTTTGCCCTCACCATCCCTCAAGGGGACCAAGCCCTGCTCTTCATGGTTGCACTGGCAGGTTCAGACTTGGGTAGTGGGCCAGCAATTTGGTACTTTGAGGTCATCCTCAAGCCTTAAGTGACTCTTCTATTATTAAAAAAGAGAGAGAACTCTTGAGGCAACTGTCAATCTGGATGTGCAGGAGCAGAGCTGAGCAGCCTCTGTTAGGGCCTGCTGGCAGTGGCTAGTGCTTAAAAGAAGTCCATAAAGCAGAACAAGAGTGATCTGTGACCCATACTTGTGAAAGGCATCCCTGTTCATTCCAGTGGGCTTTCCTGTGTTTTCTCCAGAGCTCTGTAAGTGCGAAGGACTTGAACATTAAAGAAGAGTGAGACAGTTGTTATTTATCTCTGTTTTCTAGTGGGGGTGACCAAAGAAGAAAGCATAGCAGTTTCAGAGATGACCCCTGTTTCTGGAGTCATCAATTCATGGGGCTTGTTTAAGCTGTCACACAAACACCCACCTGCGCAAAATAAAAGGCTTCTTTGGAAAACTGGGTTTAAATATCCCCGTGAAATCCCTGAACTGAATCAGTATCAGTGCTATACAGGATTCTTGTGCTTGTAATCTTATTCTTAATCAACTGACCCAGGCAGTCTTTCATGTCAGTGAGTTGCTGCTCACTCCAGTGGCCCCAGCCTACATTGGCTGTTCAGCAGAAGGCCTGGCTGAGCTGAAGGCAGATGGCAGGGTAAGAGCTTGTGCTGATCCTACTGCTATTAACTCTACCACTCCTCTGCACAGCAAGCTGCTCCCTTTGAACATCAGCAGAACCAATTTTAAAAGCCCTGCGGCCCAGCCTTGTGTGACAGAATAGCTCATTTTGTCAGGGAAAAAGATATCTTGGCAAACTTTTGAGTGGAAGCTGTCAGGGGTAACCTCAAGATGCTGGAAGAAGCATCCATAGGCTTTGAGGAAGAGCAGCAGCCAGCTGCAGGTGTCATGTTCCCACCTGAGAGGGGACACGTGAAAGCCAATGCTTTTTTCCACTGTCTTCTTTATTCATGCTCTCATGGGAGCAGCGTAAACACCGGAGTGTTCTGTGACGTTGCTTTGCACGTAGTCGTGGTTATGAAATCCAAAGCTGCTGGGTCGGTGTACTTGTCCCACCCCACGCCGTGCTGCCAGCACACCCTGGCACACAGCGACCTCCACTGTGTTGAGGTTATCCAAGTGTAGCCATGACTTGTGGGCCTCCCAAAATGTCTCAGGCCAAGTGACTCCCTCCCTGACCATCTGCACTCACCATCATGCATGCAGGCACACAGGCAGTGCACAGCCTTTAGCACTCATAGTATGTGTGGCTCTCAACAGGTCACTTCAGGGCAGTTGCAGTGTCCCACCTCTTGGAAACAGGGAGGATGTGTTCCTCTGCCTGAGCTCCTCCACACAGCCCTCTCAAAGCCCTTGCAGGGATTGCCAAAGTCCTTTCCACTGGGAAGCAATACCTGCATTTGATTCTTCTCGAATTTTGCAATATGCATAAGTGGGGTGGTGGTGACACTGGGCTTGAAGCCATCAACTCATATTTACTTGTGATCTAAGACAGTGATTTCTGTTCAGACCTCAAAGGGCAAGCTGCTGTGTGATTTAAAGTCATGCTACCAGCAGGAGCACATGACCTCATGGTATGAAAAAGCAGGAGGAGATTAGCAAAGAAGTTTCTAAGGTACACAAATGTCCATGGGGAAAAAAAAGAAATACATTAACAGGAGACTCTGTCTGTGTAAGAGAAGGCTGGGGAAATTACTAATATGTGCAGTTTGATTCAGATGTTCCTTCTTTGATTCAGGCCCCCTCCTTTGCTTTCTCTTCCCCCTACCTCGCCTTGGATTTTTCTGCCTTTAGAAGAGAGCGAGCAAGGGAGAGTGGAAGGACTCAGTGAGGAAGGAGTTAAGGGAATGCTCACTGGGGATTATAAAACAGCCAGGCACTTGGAAACAGTTAAGAAGAGAGAAACAGATCTGCCAGGAGGGAGTGTGGCACTGGAGCCGGTGATTTATTTTCATGCCTCCCTAAACAGCAATGCAGAAGGCTCTCCTACAATGGGGATGGAGGTAAGGGTGGTGGGAGCGGGGTTGGTGCCGGGTGAGGGTGTCAAGGTTAAATGGGGAATAAACTTCTCCAGCACCAAGTTCCCCAGCCTTTCCACTGATCCTCATTGATGGGCTCTGCTCTGGATGTGGGTTGTTCCAGTTTGGGTGGCAGCAGGTAACACCTACCATCGTCTGAGGGCATGGGGCAAGAAGTCCTCTTTGCATGTTGGACGTAAGGAAGAGCAGTCTGTGTGCTCTTGGCATCACCCTGGAAAGGTGGACAAAGGAAACTTGCTGTGTGCTTGAGCGCAGCATCGAGAGCACAGTGTGGGCAGGTCTGTGGGTATGCCTATGTGAGCATGAGCTGCATGTGAGGTCTTCTGTGAGCGTGGCTGTGGGTGGGCAGCTTGTGCAAGCCCACCTGGCCAGGAGGAGCCTTCTGTCATGCTCTGATGAGGTGGCTTTGAGTCACAAGGAGCTGTGTTTTCACTCATCCTGTATTTATGCCTCAGAAGCCCAGCTGAGGCCTTCTGCACATCATGTCAGGCACCGAGCACTGTAATGGGGGCAGAGACTCTTGGTCCTGGGAAGGAAAGGCTAATGCAAAGGCAGTGTCACCCAGCAGACCAGGTGACTGGTGGGGCTGCGAAGAGAAGCCACGTGGCTTCAGGCTTCCTCCATTGTGTTCTCCACATGCCTGTGCTTGGGGCAGGAGCTAACTTGTTCCTAGTTTGAGGGACACTGCTACTGTGATGGTGAGTTAAGAAGTGACTGTGGCAGCAGGGCTAGTCTAGCTTTGAGGGGATCTGAACATATGTGAAAATCTGGGCCTTTACCATCTCCTTATGTTGGATGACCTCAACTTAGGTACCCAAGATTACAAGGTCTATTTTATGTATAGGTCTGGATGCATCATGTTGTCTTTGTTGTGGTCCTTCAGAGCCTATCTCCTTAGGTCTTTGCAAGATACCTCACTTACTGCTGTCTTCTGTGATAAATATCCTCCATAACCCTGAAGGGCCAGAAACTGTGCTGTCTCTGCATGGACTTCTGCCTCTTCAATATTAGGATGCCTTATGCAGCTTGAGAAACTAGGTTATATAGCAGCTTTAATGGGGCTTTTTTCAGACACTGATTGACCTGATTCCTCAGACCAGCTGTTTTATTTATTAAGCAAAATAGGAGAAAAAGAATGCATCTCCTACATAAATTTGTTTAATTGTGGAGTACGTTTAAACTATTTTTTTTTCATAAATTGATATGGAGCTCTTACTTTATATTGATTTTGTAGATATGAATTTATGCACCAGGAATGAGGAAGATTTGCCTCTCCATCTAATCCTATTTCTAGAGAGAGATTTACTTAATGTGCAGTGTAATTTGTCTAATGTGAAACTTTGTATGTAGAGTGTACCCAGATTCAGCAGAAACAGTGGGTATAATAAAAGAGAGCACTGTAGTGCAGTGCTGTAAATCCCTCTGTAATTAAAAATGCTAAATTAGTCAAAGATAGTGCAGTCAGGAGACATCACTAGCTCAAAAGCAGGGATATACAGTGAGAGTTTTCAGTGCAGGACAGAGAAATTGGGTCTGTGTCCCTCTCTGTGTGGATATGATATGTGTCTGGGGAAGGAACTGCTCATAACACCATTTGCCAGGAATACAGCTTGGGTGGCAAAGAGGAATTGTCAGGAGTTATCCTAGGGTTGTCCTTGCATGTCCCCGAGGTGATGGAGGAACCATTTCTGCCAGCTCCCACATGGTCTCACACTGTTGTCCAGTGTTGTGTGTCTGTGTGTTTGTGTGTCCTGAGTCCTGTGCACAGTTGCAAGGTTGGATTTTATGCTCCTACAGAAGTGTCTCTAAAATTACTTTATTGCTCTGAAGAAGGCTGGTACCAGCAAGTTGGTTGAATTATTCCCATGCCCCCACCGTCTTTTTGTCTGTCTTTCTTTCCTGGTGTTAGCACAGATAAATCACTGCCTGAAATTTTCAGATGTTTTTTTTTTTCTTATAGGAATTTGTGAATCTCCCTGCAAATAATTAGGGGAAGGATCAGTTTATACCAATGTAAGATTCACTACCTCTGAGTACTGTCCATCTGCTTGTCCTATATCCAGCTTATGACCAGTGCTGCCTACAGTGCCTGACAGCTGCCTACAGTGCCTGACACTTGCTTTCTCTTTCCGAGAGAACAGGAGGAAAGGTGGGGCTTATGCTCTAAGCAAAAGTCACTATTTGGAATGGAGTAACAAGACTTTGTTGTGCATTAAAGTTAAAAATAAATTGATCTTGTTTATCTGAACAGAACCAGGATATGAAATAAAGTTCTAGTTACAGTTTGCGTTTCAGTTTGACTTGATTCTGTTAGTGTAACATCTGACCTGTGTGGTTTCTTCAACAACCGAGAAGAGAAAGAAAAGTGTATGCTATGGCAATGACCTGCTGTTGAGGCCACCCAACAGCTTCCCTATTTTAAGACCTTCATTTTTAGTTGTTCACAACTTTATTAAACTTAAGCTGTCTGGGCAGAAATTTTCCATTCCAACTACCTGCCTCAGGACGCATATTTAGAAAACAGCTCTTTTATACCTCTCTTGAACTTTTTGATGCATGTTAAATATAACAAATGTACAAAGAAATGAGAAAGCAAGCCTCCACATTAACAACCCAGTAAAATTTGAATGGTATAAATGTCAGGGATACCGCTTCTGCTGTCTCCAAGAACATCAGCCCAAAAAATGCTTGTCACCACAGCGTCAATTGGCAAAACATATCTCTGAAGGAATCGTACCTAAGAGTTTCAATTGAGCATTTAAAACTAGTGGAAGCCTTTCACATTAATCTCTCTGTGCTTTGGTTCCCTGCCCATGACATATGGATAATGCAGTCTCTTACTTTATAAGGGCCGTGTGAAAATACATTCTTCTATGTTTGTGAAATATTCAGTTACTCTAATGATGTGTACTGCAGGAAAGGCCATGAGTAAATTACTAATTCCGTCTGCAGAGCAGAGTGTGGCAGGTACACAGTAAACAACACTCAGGGGCACACCTCCAACAGCGCCAAGAAGATGAAATAGTGACTGGGTGCTCATTAGGTGAGCACCCCAGATCCTGCTGCACTGGGTGAGGCCAAGGTCCCATGGCAAAATAGCCTGTGATTATGTGATTTACAGCTCTGCCATGGTACACAGGCAAGACAGAGGGTCAAAGGTTGCACAGGCAACCATAAAGCTCAGTTTTCCTAAGCCTTATGCTCTTGATTTGCAGCTTTAACCTTTCTCTGTTTCCTGTGTAGTTGTTTGGTCATGCAGAGTGGGAATGAGGAACAATAAACAGCTGTTGCCCCTGGGAGAAGAGACAGGAAAGCGCTTGATGCCGTTTGTCATCAGAGAGGAAAATTCTTGGCAAAGTCTTCTATCCAGACATTCCGTGTAGGAGCAAGTGAGACCCTTAAGATAGAAGTTCGGGGTTGGAGGAAAAATGCAAATGAACTGAGATTTTTTTTCGCCCTTATGACAACTGTCTGGTTTATGCTGTTTTTCTCTAATAATGCTCTGTACCATTAAACGGCAATGCCACAAACCAACAGACTTGCAAGTTATTTTAAGGAAGAACAAGGTCAAGATTTCTTTGGGTCTTGTGGGAAGGCGTTTCCTGGCTTTACCCTGAGTACTCCCAGCTCTGGTTGCTCCCTCTCCCAGATCCTGCCCTGTGGAAGTCCCAAATGGTACACTCATGAGACCATAATCTTTAAGCTTGGGAAAATGATCCAGCCCTGACTCACAGGCGGAATCAACCCCAAATTCCTGTGCCTTTGTTCACTTTGTTACATTCTGCTTTCCTTCCATTTGTGTTCTCCCCTCAGGGAGAAGGAAGCAGTGCTGCCCACAGCCTGTTCAGTTTTATGTGGGCAGCAGCAGGGGAGGAGAAGGCTCTGGTTGAAGGTTTGCAGTAGAGATTGTGATAATGCCACCGATGAGCAAGCTCTGGGGTGGCTGGGGTGCACACCTCAGTAGAAGTTTGCCCATGTCACAGCAGTATTGGCTGTTTCTTCTGCACTAACTTAGGATGGGAATAAGCCTGTGACTCCAATCCTACCAAGGAGCTGGGCGTGGAGAGCAAAGATTGCCATCAGCTAGGAGCTATGAGATACAAGAAAGTTGTATAGATACAGTGACTTTAAAGGGTTACATACCCATTGAGCTGTTTTTAAGTTGAGGAAAGTTGCTCATTCTCTGCCTACATTATGAGTCAAACTAGGATGCACATTTTCTTGAAATCCCTAAACCCTAAAGCCTGTGCACAAGAGCCTCTTCTTGATGTCGTTTTCATCATTGATGTTTGGCTATTTCACAGTTGTTTTTCCCTATGGAATTTCTCTTAAAATGCCCTATATTTATTTTTAA
Source organism: Eopsaltria australis (assembly GCA_034509425.1). Classification (NCBI taxonomy): domain Eukaryota; kingdom Metazoa; phylum Chordata; class Aves; order Passeriformes; family Petroicidae; genus Eopsaltria; species Eopsaltria australis. Next base: position 91,373 of record JAVTVJ010001505.1, on the reverse strand, counting down.
TTTTGACTGTGCATGGCAAGTTTATATTTCAGAAAAAAATATTCAAGCATAATTTTTTGTAAAGGTAGGATATCATTAGGGTACTTTGGGGAGGGAACTGCTTATTATTTACGATGTCCCCTGAGAAGGTGATAACTGAAGTCCTACCAGTATTTCCCCTTCTTTTGCATGTGAATTTTCATAAAAGTTCATCAAGACAGACATCAGTTTGCCAGCACTGACTGGTTATTACAGTTGTTCAAGCATTAGGGAATTTTGTTTTAGTGAGCAATGATCCTTCCTTCCTTCCTTCCTTCCTTCCTTCCTTCCTTCCTTCCTTCCTTCCTTCCTTCCTTCCTTCCTTCCTTCCTTCCTTCTCTCATGATGTTCTCTGCAGAGCTCAGGGGTGCCACAGCCTGAAGATGTTCTGTGAGGCAGAAGGTGAGGTAGTGAGGATGACACCCCCCTCTGAAGATCTGGTATATGTTAGAACATGGTATGCGTTGCTCCATTTCTGGCCTCTGAAAGAGACTTGTTTTCATCGCTGACCTCATGAAAACCTCTTTGCCCCTTTACTGCCAGCCAGCCGAGTTCAGAGTTAGACAGAGCACATAAGGCAGGGTTGATGGGATCGCTTTTCTTTCCAAAAAAGAGTACAAGGCAACATGAGCACTTGTTTTAATTTATTCCTGCTCCCAGGTGTAATTACAACCTCTGGATTTCAGTGTAAAGGTGGAAGGGGATGTGGTTGTATGGAGTTGTTTTTTTTTAAAAAATTACCTTAATACGTAACCTATATGAAAAACAACCACCCTCACACAGGAATGCAGGCAGCATGTGCAAGTTGCCTGTGGATTAATGAAACATTTGGAAACGTGCATTATTTACTGAGACATATTTCTTTACACAGCAATGCTAATTGCTTATTCTGGGACAATGACCAGACAAGAAGGTATTAAAAACAAAAGTAAAAAAAGAATAGAAAATGTATATTTCAAAAGCTAAAAGGGTCCCATTTCTTAACAGAACAGAAACAAAATGACAATTCTTTCAGTACTTAGTTGGACCTTTGAGATATTTGCCTAGAGAGAACTCTGTTTATCCTATATTTATTTATACTTCTTTGAAAAAACTTTAATTCTCAGATGTATATATCTACTTCCTTCTTTTTTCTCCCCCTCTTTTCTGTGAAGGCTGTTTACACCAAAACAATATCTTTGTTTTCAGAGTTCATCTGCTCCCGCTGCTCCTTTTTCAGCTGAAGTCAATACTCGGTCTGTGACATCATTGTTGGCTGTTGTGACAACGGAGAATTTTCACTCCAGGTGGAGAACGAGCAGCAGCAGCAGCAGCAGCTCTGTCAAGAGCAGAGAGAATGTTTTTTTAATGCATATTGCTAGTCATGGAGAAGGAAGGGAAGGAAAAACCTGCAAGAAAACCAAATATAGATTTTATGAGTGTGCTGCTTGTGGGGTGGGCACCGGTACTGGAGACTTTACCGTCCACAGAATTTCTTTTGAAATTGGTTAACAGCAGTTAACTACAGATTATACACTTGTAGAGAAGAACTTGCTTTTTAAAAAAGGAGAGTGCAGGAGAGGGGTTTAATTTAGATCAATGTATCACTTGGATACCTGAATTGTACCCACAAGTTTTATGGAGGTATTTTGCTTTTATTTCTACACAAACCCCCTTTCAAAAGTCAAGGGCAGATGACTAATGCCCTGTTCCTGCTAGCGCTTACACATGTAATAGGCTTTCAGTGCATGAGTTGTCCTGATGAAGTCAGTTCAGACAATTCATGTGCTTAAACTCGGACACAGGCATATGTGGCAGTAGTGTGAGGGTCTAGCCAGCTATCCTAGGGGAACAGTTAAAGAAAGATTTTGTAGAATATTTTGTGATGCAGACACAGTCTTGGAAGACACTTGTCACCTGGAAAAGCTGAAGCTTCTGGACTGAATCTGCCAGGAAAAGCAAATAGACTGGCCATAAACCTTTCCTCTGTGCTTTTGTCTGCCTAATTCATCTTGTGGGTCACATCCTTGCAGTTGCTGGTTGGAAGGTGAGGGCTGTCTGCAAGTGTTTGAAGGACTGTGGCTTAAGAAGCAACACAGGAAGATCATTAAATAGCAGTGAGGAAAACAGAATGGAGAAATGGTTACTATTCCCATTGACTGTATTGCAGTGATACAAGTGTAAAATACATGTACATCCAAAGTGTAGTTATTAGTCACAGGTTCATGGTATGAAATGGTATGCCCTGATGGCCCACAAGCATGGATGGAGCAGTCATCCACTCCCAAGGCTGCTCTGAAGGATAGAGGCAGCGTGCAAGTCCCGCTGATGCACTTGTAGCATTATTTCCATGCTTCAGTCTCATGGCTGTACCAAGGACTCCAGGAAAACCTTAAGCAGCAAAAGATGTTGCTGTTTCTCCTGCATAACTTTTTGGCTAGTGTGAGAGAAGCAGCACCTCCAGCTAAGTGCACTTGGAGATGTGTTTTCCAAAAGACCCTGAGCAACCTCTGCAGTCACATCCCTCAGTGACCAGTGAGCAGTAGTCTTTGCTACTGTTTTCTCTCACTTCCAGCATCCTGAGAAACCAAGGCATTTGCTTGATCAGGGTCCAGTTTCTCAGTGAGAAGAGACTGTGTTGGTCCTGCTCTCCCCTGGCCCCCTACTGCAGCTCTGCTGAAGCATTTATGAGTTGTCACAAGTCAAGAGAGTCTGTATTTTTCCAGCAAGCCCTGTAGTACAACTGCACTGTCAGCCTCAGGAGAGTGCCTTTTACCTACATCTGTGTTTTGGGATGACTTAAGATTGTTTGTTTGTTTGTTTGTTTGTTTGTTTTAGCAGGGCTGCACACATTGGATTGCTGTTGTGGCAGTCCATATGATTCATGTCTTGCACAGTCTGACAGGTTTATTGTAGCTCGAATGTGCTGAACCGCACGCTGCGATGCTGCTCTGCTCATGGCTGGTGCCAGGCCAGCCTGTGGGGCCGGTGCAGAGCTGTTTGCAAGTGCCAGGACCCAGAGGGTGATGTGTGTGGGAGGGCCACTCAAGCAAGCTGCTTGCCTTAGCTTTGGGAAGTAGGGAGGGCTTTATTTGCTTGGACTTTATTTTTTAAAACTCTTCCAGGAATAATAGCATGTTCTTTGGAGCAGGCAGAGCAGAAAGCAGGAGGGTCAATTTTGGGATCTAGTGGTGCTGTCAGGATCCAGTTTCACATTTATTTTCTGTCTCTGCAGAGCAAGGAATAAGTTAACATTTCAACACCTGGGAGTCTCTACCACAGAGCCTGTAAAAGACTAAATAATACCAAGTTCTTAGGAACTCTGGGATCAAAACCCCATGGATTTTAGGTACTTTAATAGCTTTTGAATCTTTTTACTTGAATGTCACTTAAACCTGTTGTTTACACCCAGTTTATACCAGTTATACCTGCTTCTGTCTGATACCTGTCTTCCTCAAGGCTCAAGAGTTACTCTGTCTCATGGAGTTCATAATTCACTGATGCCCTCCTGAACCTTTCAGCTCTTTTTTTTCCCCCTTTTTTTTTTTTCCTTTCTTTTTTTTTTTTTTTTTTTTTTTTGCAAAAGAAATAGTAGTGAAGGTGCAGAGGGCTGGGAGCAGAGGCAGAGTAAGGTGGATACATTGTGGCCTTGCTGAAACCCAGGGATGAGCTGGCAGGAAGGATCAAGGCAAAACAGGAGTGACATCATTAGTTGGGAAATTTTGAGCAGTTTAATGAAAACCTGTTCGGTGCCATTTCACATGTAGTCCCTGAGCACCATTTGCTGGTGCTTGGCCAGGTGAAAGGAGTGTCACTGGGAGCCTCCAGCCAGTGGATTTTCTGCATGAGCCATAGAGGGACCTGTACTTTCGATGTGCCACACGCACTGTCCCTGTAACCCCCTGGTGCTTCAGGGTCCTCCATGCTTGGCTCAGCTGTAGCTTGTGGCACAAGATCTGCAGGATGACAGTGAGCTGTGCAGGGACAGGGTTCCCTGAGCAGCTGTGCAGTGTGACCCAGCCCCTGCAAATTTGGATTGTTTTTCCATGACAGCACAGAGAGAACAACTATCCTGAATTCGCTTGTTAAACTTTTGTAATCGCCATAAAAAAACCTGCTTGGTAAATACATTTTCTCTGCCCAAAAGCAACTTCCTCGCTTCCTTTTGTTCCGTAGATAATAGACATAAAAATGGAAGATGGACCTGTGTTCTTAAAAGGTCACAGTTATTTGGTTGTCAGGGAGATTGCATATCGAAATAGTCCTTGTTAAGATTTGATGATACGCTAGAGGAATTGAATTAATTGGGACTTTGGTTCATAGAAGTTGGAAAATGGGCTAGGAATGTCTCGTGATCTGGAAGATGGAGATGGCCATCCCTTTTTCCTAATCCCACTGGAATGGGGAGACTGGATGGAGAAGGGCTTTGCGTCAGGTGCAGAGCCAGCAGTCATAGAATCATTAAGGCTGGAAAAGACTTCTAAGATCCTTGAGTCCAGCCTTTGACTGGACACCACCATGCCAACTAAACCATAGCAGTGAGTGCCATTCCAGTCTTTTCTTGAATGCTCCTAGGGATGGTGACTCTACCACTTCCCTGGGCATAACCACCCTTTCAGGGAAAACATTCTTCCTGATGTCCAGCCTGAACCTGCCCTGGCACAAATTGAGGCCTTTTTCTCTTGTCCTATTGCTGGTTGCCTGGGAGAAGAGACTGACCCCCTCCTAATGTGCTACAACTTCCTTTCAGGTAGTTTCATGTAGTGAGTAATGAGGTTACCCCTGAGCCTCCTTTTCTTCAGACTAAACAACCCCAGCTCCCTCAGCTGCTCCTCACAGGACTAACTCTCTAGACCCTTCCCCAGCTCTGTCACCCTTCTCTGGACATGTTGCAGCCTTGTATGATTTTCTCACAAGGAGCAAATACACCACTGTCTTTCTTGTAGTGAGGTGCCCAGAACTGAACACAGGATTTGAGGTGCACCCTCAGCAGTGCCAAGTATGAGGGACAGTCACTGCCCAGATCCTGCTGGCCACACTGTTTCTGATCTGGATGCCACTGGCCTTCTTGGCCACCTGGACCCACTGCTGGCTCATGTTCAGCTGCCAATCAACCAGCACCCCCAGGTCCTTTTCCACTGGGCTTCTTTCTGGCCATGTTTGTCAGGTCTTGTTTTGCATTGTCCTAGTTTCATTAAAAGCATTCTTCTGCCTGGCTCAAAGTCACAGCTCATAGTGTCAGTGGTCTCCAGCCCTTTCTGCCTAATGCACAGTGGGTTGCTAGGGGTGCTGCCATCATCCACATTTTAGTTGAGGATGTGATGACCACACATTTTGTATTGCTTTCCAAGATTTGGCTGGATGACTCAGCTGGTCCTCTGGTGACCCATTTCAGTCTCCCATGAGCCCAGTAAGGACTAAAGAGGGAAGCATGGCTATTTTCAGATATGAAAAATTACCAAAACCAAGGGCTGTGTCCACAAAAGAGTATTGCAAACATCAAATTAATTGGGCATTTATAAGGGGTGTAAACTTGCTGCTTCCCACTGAAATTCTTTCCACAGTTACTGTGCTTCTGCTGAATCTAGTTTTCAGTGTCTTCTTACTTTTCATCCATATGGATGGTGGAAAGCTCTCAGTGAGTTTTGAGTACATAAGGGCTGAAGAAAGTTCACAGGACTTTTGGTACTAAATTCCTGTAGCTGTTTTTATTTTTGTAGGTTTTTTTTTTTTTTTTTTTTTTTAATGGCAGATTCCCCCCTCTCATTTGCTGGGACTGTCACAGTTATTCTAGCAAAACCCATAGACCCACCCCAGGCCATTTTGCTCCCTAGTAATTCCTATGACTATGGCAAAGCTAAGATGCCCAGTGTTCTTCTGGACCTCCTGAAAGCTCTTGTGATTTCACCACAAGTTGTTACTAATCTGTTTTTTTATGGAACCTGTGGAAACAGTGGTATATTTGCTCCTTGAGAGAAAATCATACAGAGCTTATTTTCCCAGAAACTCTTCTTTCCCCCATGACTCAGTGTATTGGGTCTGACTGGGGTAAAGCTCACAGCCCTTACACTGCTGTACTTTGCTTTGGTAGCTGGCGTTGATAACAGAGCAGTGTTTTGGCTACTGCCAAGCTGTGCTGTCCCTGTGACATTCCTTCCCCCACTGAAGGGGATGGGAAAGAGCAAGATCCTGGGAGGGGACACAAGCAGGCCAGCTGACCCCAGTCAGCCAAAGGGATATTCCATACCATATGACATCAGCTCAGATCTATAAGGGAAGGAAGAGAGGAGGAGGAGGAGGCACTCAGGACTCATCCATGTTTGCCTTCTTGAACAACCATCACGTGTGCTGGAGCCCTGCTTCCCAGAAAGTGTCCAGACATTGCTACTGATGGGAAGTAGAGATCGAATGTTTTCCCTTCTGCTCTTGCGCGCGCAACTTTCAAATTGCTTGTTCTATTTTTTCCCCCCGCTGTAATAAAACTGCCTTTTCTTACCCTGATAGTCTTTTTCAATATTATTCTCTCCCCTCTCCCAGCGGGAGAGGGAGTGATAGAGTGACTGAGTGGGCACCTGGCCCCTGGCTGGGGTCAACCCACGACAGTCTCTTTTGGCGCCCGAACGTGGGGCGAGATAAAGGCAGTTTTATATATATACATATATTGCATGCTCTAGTAATTACTAATAGCAGCTCTCAAGTAGTAAACTCCTGCGTGGCATACGGCCTTCGGGTGCCACACTGCTTATCTTTGTTTTGCTATGTTTTGGAACATGTTGAAACAAACAATGACTGTGAATGAATATAACTCCTTCTCTCTGCCCTGGGTGAATTTGAGTATAGATGATCTTTTACTGCAGGCTCCTGTGATTACTGCCAACCCTTACATAAGCTTCCTGATATTATTAATAATATTAGCCAACACTGTTACCTTACGGAATTAATGGAAATTGTCATCTCCCTGGTACAGAAGGAAACGACCCTTGGGCGAGGAGCTGTTAAAATCTGCCCTGAGGTACCCAGTTCCTGGGTGGAAAGGTATATGGAGGGATTTGGGCAGGTTCCTAGGGCGGTTATCACCTCCCGTTGCCTGGGAGTTTACTGCTGAAGAGGTAAATAACCCTAACAAACTGGCCCGTCGGCTGACAGAAGGGTGCCTCGTTTACTCCCAGGAATGTGAGCAGCTTCTCGCCCTGTACTGGGGGCTGGCCTGGGCTTACCAGGCCTCTGTTCAATATTCTCAGAGGACTGTGGTTGAGGCAGGAACTCAAACTGTGCCTGAGGACACTATAGCTGAGACAGGGACACAAACTACAACTGTGGCTGAGGCAGGGATACAAACCATAACAACTATGTCTGAGATAGGAACCCAAACCACAACAACTACAGTAATTGCCCCAGTAGTGAAAAAAAAAAAAAAATGGACAAGGCAAGTTTCAGGCCGATTAGTAAGGGAAGAAGAAGAAGAGGAAGAAGAGATGGGGCCAGATCAAGAGGCAGGTCCCTCAGCAAAGGAATCGAAGGGAGTGAGGCATATTAAACAGCAGACCAAAGTTACTCGGTCCCTGACCCCATCCGAACTTCGAGACTTGCAAAAGGATTACAGCCGCCAGTCAGGTGAGAGGATCCCTGAATGGCTGCTGCGATGCTGGGATAATGGGCCCGATAGTCAGCAGTTAGAAGGTCATGAAGCCCAACAGCTGGGATCCCTTGCTAGGGATCGGGAAATTGAAAGAGGACTTGCAATGCAAGGAGCAACTTGTAGCCTCTGGAGACGGCTTCTTTCAAGTGTGAAGGCAAGATATCCTTTTAAGGAAGATCTTGTAAAGTCCCCAGGGAAGTGGACCAATGTGGATGAAGTTATCCAGTACTTGAGAGAATTAGCAGTGCTGGAAATTGTCTATAGTGATCTAAAGGATGATAGCGTCACCATAGATCCAGAGGATATCCCTTGTACACTTGCCATGTGGAGGAAGGTGGTTCAAGGTGCCCCAGCATCATATTCCATCAGCTTGGCGGCACTTTATTACCCAAAAATGGATACACCAACTGTAGAGTTGGCGTCCGCCTGGCTCCGAAATGTAGAAGAAACTCTGGGTGCTCCCTCATCCCTGCGAGCCAGCACCCCAACTTTTAGAGGCAGCCCAAGAGATCGCTCCTCTCCAACCCCAGTCAGAGGGAAAGGAATCCCCAACAACAGGCCACGTAACGAGCTCTGTTTTTTCCGTCATGAGCATGGAGAGGACATGAGGAAATGGGATGGTGAACCCACCTCTAAGCTGAGCGCCCGGGTCTGAGAACTGAGGGGGAAGAGACCTGTTAAGAAGGGGCCACCCAAGAAGACTGTCAGTGTAGTTACCACAGGGAGACCAGAAGACAATCAGCAATTTCCCAGATATAAGAAAACTAAAACTGTTTCCTACAGTCCTGAGGAGGGAACTTCTGATTTGGCATCACAAAGGTCAGACAGCGAATACTCCGACCAAGAACAGGAATACAGGGTCCCTGCCTCCAGCCAGGAGGAGGAAAGGGATTACCAGGTATACTGGACTGTGTGGATTCGATGGCCTGGCACATCAGATCCACAGAAGTACAAAGCTTTAGTGGACACCGGTGCACAGTGTACACTGATGCCATCGAGGCACAAGAGTGCAGAAGCCACCTGGATCTCTGGAGTGACAGGGGGATGCCAGGAGTTGTCCGTAGTTAAAGGTGAGGTGAGCTTAACAGAAGACATGGAAAAAGCACCCCATTGTGACTGGCCCAGAGGTCCCTTGTATCCTTGGCACTGACTACCTCAGGAGAGGGTATTTTAAGGATCCAAAGGGATATCGATGGGCCTTTGGCATAGCTGCGGTGAATACAGAGAAGATCAAACAGTTATCCACCCTGCCTGGCCTCTCAGAAGATCCCTTCATAGTAGGATTGCTGCAGGTGGAAGATCAACAAGTACCGATTGCTACCAGGACAGTGCACCGGAGGCAGTATCGTACCAACCGGGACTCCGTGACTCCTATCCATGAACTAATTCGTCGACTGGAGAGCCAAGGAGTTATCAGCAGGACCCGCCCACCCTTCAACAGCCCCATATGGCCAGTGCGGAAGTCAAATGGGGAATGGCAGCTGACAGTGGACTATCGGGGCCTGAATGAAGTCACACCACCTCTAAGTGCTGCCGTACCAGACATGTTGGACCTCCAATATGAGCTAGAGTCAAAAGCAGCCAAATGGTATGCAACGATTGACATGGCTAATGCATTTTTCTCAATCCCTCTGGCAGCAGATTACAGGCCATAATTTGCTTTCACTTGGAGGGGTGTCCAGTACACCTGGAACCGACTGCCCCAGGGGTGGAGACACAGCCCCACCATCTGCCATGGCCTGATCCAGGCTGCTCTGGAACAGGGTGGAGCTCCGGAACACCTGCAATATATTGATGATATCATTGTGTGGGGTGATACAGCAGGAGAAGTTTTTGAAAAAGGGAAGAAAATAATCCAAATTCTTCTGAAAGCTGGTCTTGCCATAAAACAAAGTAAGGTGAAGGGACCTGCACAGGAAATCCAGTTTCTAGGAATAAAATGGCAGGATGGGCGCTGTCATGTGCCTACAGAGGTGGTTGACAATATTGCCAATATGTCTCCACCAGTTACTAAGAAAGAAACACAAGCTTTCTTGGGCCTTGTAGGATTCTGGAGAATGCACATTCCAGGCTATAGTCAACTTGTGGGCCCCCTCTATCGAGTGACCTGGAAGAAGAATGACTTCAAGCGGGGCCCTGAGCAGAAACAGGCCTTTGTGCAAATCAAACAGGAAATAGCTCATGCAGAAGCTCTTGGGCCTGTTCAGACAGGACCAGATGTGCAAAATATACTCTACACTGCAGCTGGGGAGCAGGGCCTCACCTGGAGCCTCTGGCAGAGGACCGCAGGAGAAACCCGAGGTCAGCCATTAGGATTCTGGAGCAGGAGTTACTGAGGATCAGAAGCCCACTATACTCCAACTGAAAAAGAAATACTAGCAGCTTATGAGGGGCTTCGTGCGGCCTCGGAAGTTGTTGGGACAGAAGCATGTCTCCTCTTGGCACCACGATTGCCTGTCCTACACTGGATGTTCAAAGGAAACATTCCCTCTGTGCACCATGCAACCAGTGCTACATGGAGTAAGTGGGTGGCCTTAATTACACAACGAGCCCGAATGGGAAAACCCAACTTCCCAGGAATCCTAGAAGAGATTTTGAGTTGGCCAGAAGCCAGAGATTTTGGAGCACTGTCTGAGAAGGTGACTCGTGCCCAAGAAGCACCACCATATAACGAGTTACCAGAAAACAAAAGAAAATATGCTTTATTTACTGATGGATCCTGTCGAGTGACAGGAAACCATCGGAGGTGGAAAGCTGCTGTGTGGAATCCCACACGACAAGTCATTAAGACTGCTGAAGGGGAAGGTGAATCAAGCCAGTTTGCAGAGGTGAAAGCCATCCAACTAGCCCTAGAGATTGCTGAGAGAGAAAAGTGGCCCATACTCTATCTCTATACTGACTCCTGGATGGTGGCTAATGCCCTATGGGGATGGCTGCAGCAGTGGAAGAAAACCAACTGGCAGCGCAGGGGAAAACCCATCTGGGCTGCTGCATTATGGCAAGACATTGCTGCACGGATAGAAAACATGACTCTGAAAGTACACCATGTAGATGCCCATGTGCCCAGAAGTCGTGCCACTGAGGAGCATGAAAACAACGAACGGGTAGATAAGGCCACCAAAATTGGAATAGCTCAGGTGGACCTAGATTGGGAGAGAAAGGGTGAGCTATTTATAGCCTGATGGGCCCATGAAACATCAGGGCATCTTGGAAGGGATGCAACATACAGATGGGCTCGTGATCGAGGGGTGGATCTGACCATGGAGGCCATCACACAGGTTATTCATCAGTGTGAAACATGCGCTGCCATCAAGCGAGCCACACGAGTGAAGCCTCTTTGGAGTGGAGGGCGGTGGCTGGGGTTCCAGTATGGTGAAGCCTGGCAAATTGATTACATTGGACCATTGCCACAGACACGCCAAGGCAAGAGTTACATCCTCACCATGGTGGAGGCCACAACTGGCTGGCTGGAAACGTACCCAGTAAACCACGCCACGGCTCGGAACACAATTTCAGGTCTTGAAAGACACATTTTGTGGCGACATGGAACCCCAGATAGAATTGAGTCAGACAATGGGACTCATTTTCGAAATAATCTTATTAACTCCTGGGCAAAGAGGCATGGCATTAAGTGGATATATCATATTCCTTATCACCCACAGGCCTCTGGGAAGATTGAAAGATATAATGGACTGTTAAAAACTATGCTACGGGCACTAGGTAATGGGACATGGAAGCATTGGGATGTGAACTTGGCAGAAGCCACTTGGCTAGTCAATACTAGGGGATCTGTTAACCGCCCTGGTCCCGCCCAAACTAAACCCTTAGACACTGTGGAGGGAGACAAGGTTCCTGCACTACACATAGGAAAGTGGCTGGGGAAGTCAGTGTGGGTTGCGTCCCCCATGGGGAAGGGCAAACCCATTCGTGGGATTGTCTTTGCCCAAGGACCTGGGTGCACTTGGTGGGTAATGCGGGAGGATGGGGAGACCCAGTGTGTGCCCCAAGGTGATTTAACCTTGGGGTAAGAATAATGTATGTTGGAAGTTGTATGTTGCAGGATGTAAGTAGCAGAAGGGACATGAGCTGACGAAGAACGAATTTCAGCAAGGGGCAAGAGAAAGGCCACAATGAACAGGAATGGTGCCAGTCCTCGACAATCAAGTTTACTATTCCTCCTGCCCTGACCCCACATTCTGCTGGAAATGGAGACCACGTGGAAGGATGCGAGAGGACAGGAGATAGTAGTTAATGTGATGGGGATGGTTTAAGGATGTAGCTTAAATTGCATGTGTGAGTAGGAAAGGATTTCTGAGCATGATGCAAATGGTATGGAAGAAGGGGTGGAAATTGTATTGGGTCTGACTGGGGTAAAGCTCACAGGCCTTACACTGCTGTACTTTGCTTTGGTAGCTGGCGTTGATAACAGAGCAGTGTTTTAGCTACTGCCAAGCAGTGCTGTCCCTGTGACATTCCTTCCCCCACTGAAGGGGATGGGAGGGGGCAAGATCCTGGGAGGGGACACGAGCAGGCCAGCTGACCCCAGTCAGCCAAAGGGATATTCCATACCATATGACATCAGCTCAGATCTATAAGGGAAGGAAGAGAGGAGGAGGCACTCAGGGCTGGTCCATGTTTCCCTCCTTGAACAACCGTCAAGCGTGCTGAAGCCCTGCTTCCCAGAAAGCGTCCGGACATCGCTACTGATGGGAAGTAGAGATTGATTGTTTTCCCTTCTGCTCTTGCGCGTGCAACTTTCAACTTGCTTGTTCTATTTTTTCCCCACTGTATTAAAACTGCCTTTTCTTACCCTGATAGTCTTTTTCAATATTATTCTCTCCCCTCTCCCAGCGGGAGAGGGAGTGATAGAGTGACTGAGTGGGCACCTGGCACCTGGCTGGGGTCAACCCATGGCACTCAGTTTGGCCAGACTTCCCTTACATCGTTAGTCAAAACCCATAGGTGTGACTGTGGACAGCTTGGCTGTGACATCACCAACATGTTGCTGATTCTGAACTCATTGTCCCACTGCATCTAAGATGAATCTTTTCATTTCATTGCATTGGAAAAGGAAAGAATTGAATGTTCTGAGTTGAAAGCACGTGGTTGCAAAACAGTTGTAGCAATGCCAAAAAGATGTTTCTGAAGAGATGGGGCAAGTGGTTGCATGCTGCTGGAAGCACAAAGTGACATGTCTGTTCTTAAATGTAGGATCAGGAATGAGGAGAAGGCTTGACAGCCCCTTTAGCTGGCCTGTCATCTGCAGCCATCTCTCCTTTCTACTGTGGATTTTTTGGTTCTGCAGGTTTGGTTTCAGCACTTGTGCTATACCTGCAAGTGCCACACAGTAGGTACTCCTGGTCAGCACTTGTACAGGGCCTGAGGTGTGCTCTGGTTCCTGGGTCTCTGCAGGGTGCTGTGCAGGGTCTGGGAAGCACTGAGTAATCTGGAGCAAAGTTACACCAAGGAGGTGTTTATTGTCCAGGCTGGCTGTGGGGTCCCCCAGTCTAGCCTGTCTCAGTGGTAGCATGCCTCAGGCTGCTTTGCAGAAGGCATTTGGCCTGTGTCATACTGGATCTCCAGGTTTAGCTTCACTCCTCTTCTGTCATGCTCTAATTTTGACAGTGTAAGAAGCCCAGCAGCCATGGTGTTAAGCACTACAGAGCTGAGTAAATAAATATGTCAATAAATAATCATATCCTGCTGCCATGGGTTGGCCCCGGCTAGGTGCCAGGTGCCCACTCAGTCACTCTATCACTCCCTCTCCCACTGGGAGAGGGGAGAAAATAATATGGAAAAAAGACTACCAGGGTGACATAAGGCAGGTTTATTACAGCGGGAAAAAATAGAACAAGCAAGCAGAGAGTTGCGCGTGCAAGAGCTGAGGAGAAACACAATCAATCTCTACTTCCCATCAGTAGCAATGTCTGGACACTTTCTGGGAAGCAGGACTTCAGCACCCATAATGGTTGTTCAAGAAGGCAAACATGGATGAGTCCTGAGTGCCTCCTCCTCCTCCTCTCTTCCTTCCCTTATAGATCTGAGCTGATGTCATATGGTATGGAATATCCCTTTGGCTGACTGGGGTCAGCTGGCCTGCTTGTGTCCCCTCCCAGGATCTTACCCACCCCCATCCCCTTTGGTGGGGGGAAGGAATGTCAGAGGGACAGCACTGCTTGGCAGTAGCCAAAACACTGCTCTGTTATCAATGCCAGCTACCAATAGAAAGCACAGCACTGTAAGGCCTGTGAGCTTTACCCCAGTCAGACCCTAATACACCTGCACAAAAGAGAAACCTGGGGGAGAGACTGATGGTAGCCAGGGAGTTCTGCTGATAAAGGTGGAGATTTTTATTGCTTTGTTTCTCTTAATGACTTCCCTTGGACTGATTTCTTTTCTTTTAGAGCTTTGAGGGGGAGTAGGCTGTTAGTGCTGTCCCTGAGCTTCTTCATCACACACAAGGGCCTTTTATCCCCCTTTCTCAAGCAGATAGCCTTTCCTGAGCTTCTGGATGTTTACTCTTCAAGGCTCTGAAATCCTTCATGTAATTTATCCCCATGCATAAATCAGGGGTTTTTCCTGTGTAAGCAACATCACCTAGGCTGTCCTTCCTTGGCCAAACAGGCCTTTTCTCTGCATGCTGATTTGGCCTCTATCTTCTTAGACCTTGCTCAAAAATAAAGTTGCTGTGAAGATAGTTGGAGATCAGGTGTGCACCAGCCCCAGCAAGCCAGCCACCAGTGGGCAGGCAGGTGTCCAGAGGCACTTCTGTGGGATTGCTTGGGGTAGTATCACTCATTTCTTTTGGAGATTATGAAATTCATTGCCTTCATTGGTCATCTGGCTGTGCAAGTGTTTACATGTCTGTGTGTGCCTGAGCATGACTGTGTGTTTTCTATGACAGAGGTCAGTACAACCCCAAATATAGCAAACAATCATTGACTCCCACAGATAAACCTGTCAACACAGTGTTCTCATGGAGACTGCAGCAGCTCCCTATCACTGTGGTCTCACACGAGAGCTACTCGCTAGTCTCAAAGGTGAATGGAGCAAGAGAGACAGTTGTTTTGGGGAGAAATGAGTCCACATCCAAATCCTGCACCCTGCGTCTCCATGGTGGTTTTTGCTTTGAGCCAGCTGGCTCAGTCCCTCTGTGCCTGTTCTAGTCACAGCTCATGGCCCATTTCACATCATGCATTTCTGGGTTTATAGTCCTACTTTGGAATGCACACCAAAAGCCACAGGTGGCAGCAAGAAAAGGTTTCTGACTGTTTGGCTGTAACTTTCGGGATGTTTTCTTGGCCTTAAAGTATAGAAGACAGGGTGAAAAATGCTCAAGGTATGTTTCCTTGAGGAACTGAAGGGCTTTTCTCTGTGCAGGTTGCATGTGTGTTTGTGTGATGATGTGAAGGCAGGTTATTTACAGAATTGTTGGAACTCCTCAAATTGGAGGTGATCAACCTGCAGTATCCTTTCTCTTCATTTCCTAAAACACCCCACAACCCTCAATGTTTGAGAGTGCTGTAGGTCCTATGTTTGGTAATTCTTATTTGAAAGTGATATGTGGCTCTCAAGAGGTCAACAAATCAGTCTGTCTCAATTTTCTGCTTTGGCAGAGCCCTGTGCCCGGCTTCCCTGCCTTTCTCCTTGCATCTTCATCTTCCTTTCCAGCCCAGATTCTGTGTATTCCATCCAGACCTCACCAGGGGCTTGTTTCTCTCCAACAGGTCTGTATCCTGATGGAAATCAAATGAAGGAAGGGACCTTGTGAATAGGCAAACTGATGTTTTCAGCCCAGCTTGATGAGAGTTTCAGATTTCGTAAACAAAGCAGGGGCTGAATGTCATGCAGTGGCCTCTTTGAAAATAAAACACTTCAGAAAAAATCCTGTGGGAGTGAGAGGCTCAGCCAGAGACTCCAGTGAGCCTTGCCCATGTCTTGCCTTCACAAGTAATGTTGTTTCTAATAAGTGAGGTATGCAAGGTGCCAGGCATTCGTGGTGGTTTCACCACACTTGCAGGCCAGTTGGAGTCATTGACATTACAAAGTTAATATTTACAGGTGGAAAGTCATCCAGGTGGATAGACAGCCATCGTGGAAAAAGCCAAAATATCCTTTCCACTAGGCAGTTGTGGGAAGCCACAAATATGCCAGTGCTGTGTGGGTGAGGGGAGCACAACCAGAGCAGTGAAGGAAAACTGATTCATTTTGGTTCCTTTTTGAGAGGCTTTGGTAGCCTATCCCAGGAACTAAGATAACAGAGGGACAGGTAGGATGGCTGGTGAAGTCTGGGGTCAGGAAGGCTGAGAAAGTTCGCTGTTTCCCCTGTAACATGGGCTACTGTGGTCAACCCATTTGGAAGATCAACAAGAGTGACTTGAGCCATGCTGCCTGGAAAGCAGAGCCATGTCAAGATCATCCTTCTTTCAGTTGTGCTTTCAGGATGTAACTCTGTTAGCAGGTAGCAATCATAGATGGAGCTTGTTGGAATCTATAGGCTCCTGCCTTATAGACCTGTTTGGAGGTTAATCATAGGGATCCAGACATTAAGCTGGACTACAAGCCAAACTATGGCCAGTTTCACATTTACTGCAGAGACTGTCTTGTATAGTTCTACAGAGGGAGCTTTGGGTGCTGTAGAAATGCTGTGGTTACTGTTTGTTCCAGTTTGTGATGGTGGAGGACAGATGGGAAGGAGGAAGGTGCCCAGAACACATATGATGTTGCCAAGCAGTCCTACCTGGCACATTGATGTGAGTAACTGCTTTTGAGCTCATCTGGCTCTATTTTGGCTTCAGGATGAGGAAACATTCCCTGGTAGCTTGCTTTCCTCATCTCCTCTGGCCGTACCCAGTGCTTCAGGAGATCATTCAAGCATGGCATTGTAGGAGCCTCATCATGTCATGCCTCATTTTAAGTGGTGCTGTGGGTGTTGACGCAGTCTTCAGCTCTTCAAACAGATGTGGTGCTGCTCATGGGTCTCCCAGCAGCCTGCAGCACAGCCCCAGCCAAGCATTCCACACTTGCCTCAGCTCTCCTGGGCCTCTCTCCAAGAAATCTGAAAGAGGGATTTCTTCAGCAAAGCATTTGTTAGACATCCTCCAGTGTCCTCCAAAGATAAAGTTTCAAAGCAGGGCTTCCGTCAATCCCACCTGTCTGATTTCATCTTGTTCTTTCTTTCTCATCCCATCTGACTCCCAAGCAGACCTTCTTCTCCTCTGAGGCCCCTGGGAGTACTGATCATTTGGTTGTAAAACTTCTCCCTGACTTTACTGACACCCACTTCCCTAGAATGTCTTTATGCTTACACTGTGCATAAGTTCCTTCACATGCTTGTGCAGACCTTGAAGGCTTTCAGGTGCTGCCCCTGCCTCCATCTTCACTGTTCACCACCTCATTTTGCTCTTGGGACTCCAGAAGTCCTCCCTGACTTGGAGGACTGTTTCTCAGCAAGGTACATCTGGCAGGGCTGTGATCTGCCTTCTCAAGCCCTAGAGACCCGACATGGGCACTGCAGACTCCCAGGTTTCTCACTTTTTGTTTGGAGATGTAGTGGTTTCAGTTCGCCTATTTGAGCTTCTGGCCAAACGCCAGCACACTTACCAAAATTTACTTGATTTTTGTTGTGAGATAAGGATTAGGAGTAGGCAAAGCAGGCTCAAACTTCAGGAATATAAGACAAGTTTATTAATAAACCTAAAACAAAGAGAAAAACAAGAAGAACCAGAACAAACCCTTTATACTACCCCTCCTCCCCCCACCTCTCCATTTCTTTCCCCCTGACAACACACAAAAAGACAACACTTCGACTTCCAGTCAGTTTACCACCTCTGAAATAGTCTTTGTCTCAGTTCATTTAGGGAGAGAAGTCTCTTTTACTTATACCATGGATTTTCTGTAAGAACATACAGTTTTTTTATGGGTTTTCAGCCTCACAACCAGCAGCCGCCCAGAAGGAAAGATCTGCTTGTTGTGGTGGATTCCTCCCACCACACCAGTAGCCTTCCCACAGCCACTATGGTGGGTTATGAACAGTCCGCAGGGTACCTTTTTAAGGATGCACAGTTCAATTGTAGCAACAAAGAAAATCCCCTTCTTCTGTGTTGAACAACACTGGTTCTCCTGACAAAAGTTCTCTGGCATTCCCCCCAGGACCAGGGCTCTGGGTCACAGCCTCTCCTCTGTCTTTGTTCAAGCTTCTCATCAGGCTGTATTTACTTCAACACCTACTTGTCTTTACCCAGGTGTTTTGGTTCACTGGCTGCAATTAGAACCTCACATCCCCCCTTTGGACTATTTCTTCATATATTACAGGGAATTTATTAGCTCAGTCCCCAACCATGGTTCTACAAAAGAATTTTCAGCTTTACTCTTGAAGCACTTCTCATGCTCCTCCCTCTAGGTATCAGTTCTGCTTTCCTTACTCACTGCCAAGTCTCTCTGTTGCATTTATGTAGATGTCCTCACTCGTTCCTCTCTCTGTGCAGGGAAGGATGGGTGTCTGGAAGTTTAGTCTGGGCATGGAGAGAGTTAGTCTGTCTCTCTCTCTCTCTCTCTCTCTCTGGCATTGTGACGATCACGTGGTCTCTGCCAGGCTGTTTGAAAAGTCTGAGCCGGGTGGCAGAAGCACTCAGAGTCTCTGTGCCCTTGCTCTGCGAAGCTGGCTTGGCCCGGTGGGGCTGACGTGGTCTGGGATGACAGAGCAGGGCCCGGCCAGAGCTGGATGGAGCTGGCCTGGCCCGTGCCTGGCCCGGAGCAAGGGGGGCCTGACCCTGTCTAGTGTAGCTGACATGTTGGCCCGGCTGAACTGCATCTGCTGAGAGCTCAGGCCAGGTCCTCCCCCACCTCTGGTGTACGGCCATTCCAAACCCCCCTTTCCCCCCCCCCTCCCCCAGAGGGAGTGGGGGGGGAGGTGGGGGGGAGGGAAAGGCCCAGTCTTACCGGAGAGAGAGCAGGGAGCTGCTTCTCTCTGAAGAACAGAGAGGCCAAAGAGGAAGAGCTCAAAAAATCCACTGCTTATATAGGGTTTCTTTTCTTGAAGGCAGATCAACTTTTAATTGGTTGGCCCATATATCAATGCTTAAAACTACCTGGTTATTGGTTCTCTCTCCCAGGAAAGAAGTTGTACTACTTCCTGCAGCATAGGTCACTTCCAAGATTGACACCCCTTGGACCAACCCAGGACAGGAGAGTATTTTGACATCTTGGTAGAGCATCTGAAGTAATTTCATGATTTCTGGAGAGGTGACAGTCTGTCTGCCAGCTTTGACAGATAGACTGAATGGGGTTTACTTACTGGGGTCTGGCTCTGTTTTGTCAAGGCTGTAGACTATTAAATTGTATTCACTTGCTGTCTTTGTTGCCTTTTCCCCCAGCCTGGAAAAGAAACTCGAGATCATTTTAGCAAGGAGGTAATATAAAAGGGGATCTTTATTTTTAAGGTCTTCAGGAGCAGTTATGGAAAGGTGTCCATAAAAGCCCACCCCCTCCAGGGGTGAGTACATATTTATGGCTTTTAGGAAATTAGCATAATTGATTAAAAGCACCAATAAGGAGAACAAGTGGTGATTCAATTCCCCCCCAGGTCCAGCCCCTTCTCTGGAGCCCCCCTCTCAGCACTGGCTCTACTTTGTTTATGAAAATGCACCTCAGAGTTGTTCTCGGCCTTGGTTCCCAGGAAGAACCGAGATAGGACAGGGCCTTGCACCCCCCTGGGGCTTGGAGTTCTGGAATTTGTTTTGTCTTTCTGCTTAGGGAAAGGCCATGGAAAAGTACTGGAAAAACTAGCTATTAATACAGTAGGCTACAGAGCTACAAATATATGTGCAAAGAGTACAGAGAACATATAAAAGAAAAAAGGCAGAAACCAAATGGCATCATCTTCATTTGCTTTCCACTCAGTAATACTGAGATATCCTGGAGAGAAGTTTTGCACTATTCCAACTGTGCCAAGTTTTCCCATAAGAAGGCATCTAGGGGTTATCTTTCAGTTCAAAGGAGCACAGACTGGATTGCTGGACCTTCTCACACCGAGATACAGAAACTGGTGTTAGGTCCAGTTACTGTAGTATCTACAGAGAAGCAGTGGGGAAGCCTCTGGTGAGGTATACTTTAACCTGTGTTCTCAGGTGTTGCATATATGAAACATAAACTAGTCACATGATGAACTGAGGAAATCTGTAATATCTCTTGTAATTACTGCAGTTCATTCCAGTGGGAGATGGAGGTGATCCTGAAAGAGTCTTGCACTGAGGTGTAATAAAGTATTCAAATGTAAATGTATGTATTTGTCCCTGAGATTTTGCTTCATGTGCCTAAAACCAGGGATATGTCAGAGGAGCCCACAGCTTGTTATTCAGGCTCATCTGCCTCTGAGCCCACACCAAAAGGATGAATAAGAATCATGTTTCTAAATTACAGCTAAGAAAGCTTTCAGTAGCCAGCAGACAATTTGCCCTGGATTTAAGGAGTTAAAGGGAGAGTGAAGAAGGGAGTAAAGATGGTTTGTGAGGACACACAGCAGTATCCTGAGCCATATGCCAAAATAACCTGATCAGTCTGTGATAGGGAGTAACTGCCTACACCACCTCCATGCTCAAGAGTACTTAGTAAGTCCTGGTTGATAATTTTCATCATATCTATAAAGGAAAGTCATGACGTGAAGAATGAAATAGTAGGCAGGGTTGTTGATGCTATAAATGCAGGAGAGGGATATATAGGAGGGCAGTTGGAGTGGCAGGGAGATAAGGGGTTTGAAGGTGATGATGATGAGAGCGCCCTGGCCATTGCACTGCAGGGATGTGATTTTTGGGTGGGGATGGGAGGGAAGGAGATGGATGCTTGGCTTTGTCCATTTGGTTTTTATGGGTACTCTGTGCATTGGAAAATTTCGCTTTTTCATTTGGTCATAAGACATGGAACAAACATGGCAGGTTGGAGCCATGTGAATCCAGATCTGGAGCAGTGCAGGGGACGTGCTCTGTCACATCTTATATCTTTGAGAACTGCTGTGCACTACATAGCCATTTAGAAAGCTACTAATTAGGCTGAGACAGTTTTACTAGCAGGACAGGAAAAGCAGAGCAGGAAGGCAAGGAAATTTTCACCTGGAACGAAGGCCCCCTTGACATCTTATGCTCACCAGGAACAGGAAGGAGCTGAGGCTGTTGAGGTGTGAGCTCTGCTTTGAGGTGGTCTCCAAACATTTGGTAGCACAAGGGAAAGAATTTGTATAGCCTCCAGGGACATAAATTTTCAGGAGGTTCTGAGAGTGCAGTGGTGCTGGGGACAATGCCTCAAAAGGAGCCACACAGAGGCCACTGTGAAGAAGAGTGTTGTGCTTGAGACATGGCTATTTTGAAGGTGCAATGCATTAGCCATACCTGGCAGATCCCCTTTTTGTTGCCTTCTCAACCTGGGCGTGTATCTGGGCTTGCAGGCCTGTGCCTCCCTGGGGAGAAGTGGAAGATATTTCAATATTGTCTTGTGAGCATCATTTATATGATGAACACATGCCATGTGCTTTCTACAGTATTTTTCAAGCAGGCACTGTGTGGTAGTTTGAAAGCAAATCAGTGAGAGGCTCAAAGTCAGAACTACAATTTAATAGGAAAAATGTAGTAATACAAAAAAAAAACAAACAAAAAACCACTGGCAGAGTCAGAATACAACCTGACACCCTGTCGGTCAGGGTGTTGGTAGTAGTCCAGTTACATGGTGGTTGCAGTCCTCTGGGAGTGATAGATGCAGTTCTGTTGAAGCAATGATCCTGAGAAAGGTGTAGTTCTCTGAAGGTCCAGTGGTGGTGTAGAAGGGTCCGGTCTTCCTCTGGGAATCCCGTGGAAAAAGCTGCCTATAGTGCTTCAAATCTCAGTTTATATGCAGATCGGGATACATTGGTTCCTCCCCCTGGGCGGGGCATCTCACAATGGGATGATGAGCCACTATCTGCAATGTTTGTGGTGAGGGAAGTGCCCATCCGGCCCCAACGACCGGCCCATTAGCAAACCATTCTGCAGCCATCAGGAACACTGCCACGCCTGGCCCTAACGACTGGCCTATTAGCAAACCATTCTGCGGCCATCAGGAACACTGCCACGCCCGGCCCCCAGCATCCCGTGAAGATGGTGATAGAATACATACCATTGTAACCTAAGACACACTCATTCTGGCAGCAGCCAGGAAACAGTCTCTGGTTACAGAGCACTGGTAGCTCTGCAGGTACTGCAGAAGGTCTGACTTCCTACTTAATACACGGCACTGGCTTGGTCTCTTGCCACCTCAAAGGCCACGCTTAAAAATCAGCAGTAAATGCTGAGAATAAACCAGAAGAAAACATCAGCGACTTTCAAAGTGTTCCTTCTTTAGTCCCCAAAGTGTATTTTTTGCCCTTTGGGATGAGGTGGGTGGATAGGGAACTTCACCGCATTTGCTTTCCTGAAGCCTGTTAGAAGTACAAGTGAGGCGGCTGTGTGATTTGTGTGTGCATGCAGAAGAGGGCCATCTGAATTGTAAATAGTATCTGCTAAATTAAGTGAAAGCTGACGTGGGAGGAGTTCTCAGGAACAAAAAAACCTCAAGTCTTTCAATAAAAGTCATTCCAGCTGTTTTAACAGTCCCCTAGCTGCACCCTACCTACTTCAGCTCATGTAGATGCTATGGGGAGTTATGTGAGTCGTATCAAGGACAGGGAAGGCCCCATTAAATCCAGTTACTGTCAGTTTTGTGACAGCTTTAAATGACTACACTAAACTCATTATTAAAGAAAGGAACTATCCATTTTATTTAATGCATGGTGCCCAACCCTGATTCTGCTCCCAGCCCAGAGATTCGCCATGCTCAGGGGTGATATAAAACTTAGACCTACACTCTTCACGGCATATATTTAGCTGTTGCGGCATCCTGGCTGCATCCTGGCTGGTTAATAGGGGCCTGCCTTGCACCCCTGCCAAAGCAGGGATCAACTCAGTTGGAATTGCCGCTTGGCTTAGTCCAGCCAAAGCTTTCGGTGGTGTAGGTGGGGCTGCTGAGCTGGGCTTCAGGTGAGCAGGAATGCTTGGTGGGTGAAGCTGCTCATCCTGAGTATCCTCACCCCCTCCACTCCTGGCAGAGTGCAAAAAGGTGGGGAGCCAGGTGCCAGCCTTGGGCGTCCCAGGCAAAATGCGGAAAGGGGACTGCTAGGATCTTCCTGCAGAGAATGGAGGTGTTATGTCCAGCCTTTCACAGGAGGTTTCTTGTCAGACCTCTGTGTGGCGGGTTAAGCAAACTTTTCCCAAGTGAAAAATCCCATTTTCCATCCCTCCACAGCTTATGGCCCCTTTGTCTTTCCAAGACCCCAGAAGCAAGAATGCTCCCCGGGGGCATCCCCAGTGTCTCTGAGACATCGGTGTCATTGGGCTTGGTTGGCTTGGATCACCCCGTTACTGCTGGCTTGTTTCCTCATGGACATTGTGGCAAGCTGTTGTCAGCCTATGCAATCAAAAGGCTGAAGGTGTAAATCATATTACAGGCTGTAATGAGGAATTTGATTCCTGTAACAAAACCATCCAGCTTTTATTCACATTTATTACTATTCCTGCTATTGCCATGGAGCAAAAATCCTTTTTGGAAAAAAACAACATGCCACCAGCACAGTCTTATTGTGTCCTCAGGAAATTTAGGATTGTGTTTTTCTCGCATTAACTGCACAGGAAAATTTGCAATAAAAATTACTTTGCTGCAGAAGCCGCCATTTCCCATCACCAAGCTGTCAATCAGCCTGTAATTTCTTGGTATTGGACTATGCTGAAGAAGTCATTGAGTTATTTTCCTTACAATGTATGCCCCTAAAACCTCAAATATGAGAAAATAATTTTGGATGTAAGGAAGAAGACTTCATAGTTCTTTTTTTAGGGGAAAGAAAATACCTTTTCTGTGATGAGATGTAACCTCTGAGGAGGGCGGCACTGGCAGCAGTAGAGTCCAAAGTCCTCACTTTATGCACAGAAGCACTGCTTCCTCCACCCCCTCCATTTCTGGGGTACCAGGGTGAGTCAGTGTTTATCCCCTGTTCCTGTCCTCTGCTGAGGCTGCCAGCAGTGTTTCAGGGACAGCAAGGGGCTGGTTGTGGATGTGGAAACCAGCCTCTAACAACAACTCGTTTCACCAAAGGGCACAGGCAGCCATCTGACATTGACAATGTTGAGTGACTGCTGACCTTGTTTTTAGCATCAGCTGATATCAACTGGAGCCCTGCCAGTTTGCACCAGAAAGCCTGTCCCTTAATGGTGGCGATTATCCTGATTTTTACAGTGGCGCTGAGAAAGTTGCAGCTGCTGAGCTTCACATCCTTGACTTTAATTTGCCATGCCTCAGTCTTTTGGTGTTATTTTTAGAGGAGCATGTGAGAAGAACGACTCTCCTTGTTCTGCGTCAGTAATTTTTTCCCTTTTTATTTCCTACAAAGAGAGATTGCTCAAGCACACCATGAAATTAAAGTCATAAAACTATAAATTACACCTCTACTAGGTCCACAATATGTTACCAATTACATCTGCCATATTATTCGTGTCCAGGGGGAAAACATACATCAAACCACCCCCTCTCTCCAGGCAGGTCAGTACTGTACTAAAAGGAACACCGTGATTCTTCTTAATCATTGGAAAAACAAACACGGTTTTGGCTCACTCACATACAATCTTTGTGTCCAGGATTACAAGTTGAGTAGCACTGCTGTGGTTCTCCGAGCTCACCGCCTGCCACATGCCATGGCATCCATGTCAGCATCATTGCCCTGTAGAAAGGAGAGAGGAGACAAGGTGCTTAGTGGGGCAAGGAGCTGGAGGGCATCTGAGTACCCAGTTGCAGGGACCTCGGAAATTGCTGCCGAGGACGTTGGGGGAGCAGGGGGTAGTGGAATTAAAAGGAACGCCAGCAAACAATCAGAAATCCCCTTAGGACCAGGGGTCATGTCTGCAGAGGGCAGCACGCTGTGGTTTGCAGGGCTTCGTTGCTAGACTGGGATCAGTGGGGTTTTGTATGCCGTGTTCAAGCCTAGGTGAGGGTTTCCCCATGTGTCCTGAAGGGGTTTTCCTCTGCGTCTGCCCTGTCCTCATAAATTCGTCACTGCGGCAGAGGTGAAGGCGGGGGTGTTGAAGCAAACTGGAGAGATTGCTTGGCCTGTTACTTCTGAGTAGTTACTCACGGTGGGTTTTGGCTCACCACAGCACCCCTCTCCTGAGCCGCTCCTGGCCTTTGGTCTGCTGGGAATTAACTGGAAAAAGAGTGTTGAGTGTGTTTAGATCTGTTAACTTGACTACTGAGCTTTATGAGCATTGAGTGACATTCATATTTTTCTTAATGAGTGTGTAAGTTTATGCATGCATGTGTGTGAGTGTGTCTGTGTACACATGAGCTCCAGAAAATCTTCTGAAGAGGAACATGGACTAGTGAAGTATGAGGAGGCTGTGTCAGATACTGTCAGGCCTCCACATGAAGAAGTCATCCATGTGCACTGCAGAGTCTGTGATTTTGTTACTGAAGCATTCATTCAGCTTTTAACTTTTTTAAGTTGAAACCAAGTCAAAGTTATGTTTGTGCTTAATAATTCAACAATGATGCCAGCTCAGCATATTGTCTTTTTCTTGCCTAGTCATTCTGGTTTATTAAAAAGAAACACTGATGACAGATAGAAGGGTGAAGGAGGCTGTGCCTTTCTGCTCCAACTCCTGCCGGGTGCTGACTCCTTCCCCAGAAATCCCCATGGATTTGTGTTATTCACAATATGTTTGTCCCAGCAGTACTATCCCTACCTTGGGCAGGGAAAGCTGGCAGCAAGTCAGGACTTAGCTGTCCCCTTCTCCATGCACCACATCTCTTTTCTCTGAATAGGCACATTTTCTGTTTCAGTGGAATATTACTCAGAATCCTTCAGTAAGTTTGTCTCAGTGATGCATTATTTTCACTTTGGTTATGAGGTTGTGGGGTTGCTTTTGGTGGTCTGGGTTTTTTTTAATAAAGATTTAGAAGATCATTAACTCTTCTGAAACCAAATAAGCTTGCATTAAAATATTTTTTTGTCTTTTCTGTAAAAATAAAGCTATATTAGGAGCTAATTCTGCCACATGCTCATGTGTATGTTGCTTCATAAACAACGCTATTCATTTCCAGGGGATCTGCTTTCCAGTGATGGTATTGTCACTGTGAATAAGAACAGACGAACACAATTTTATAAATCTGGGAGAACTGAGAGCACACAGTGAAGCTCATGTTGTGTAACTCCCATCTCCAGTGTCCTTGAGCACAGACTAGCATTGTGCACAATTCCCACTCGCAGACTTGGCAAGCAATCTGAAACATCACCTTCTTCTGTCCTGGCTCCTCAACTTTATCTATGCACCTCCATTTGGTCACAGTGTATCATCTCCTGGTCCCATCTTCACTCTGTGCAGGCCAGAAGCTACACAGTGGTTTTATGGGAATAAGTGGAGGGCTTAAGTCAGATCCACCAAACTGCTTAAGATTGGATGAGCCTGAGGATTTGAGATTTGGCTTCTGCAGTCAGAATACTTTGCACTATTTGACATGAGTTCTTCCAGAGAGCTAGATATATTCCTGGAGACAATGGGAATAGGAGTCTCTTTAGGCAGAGGAGGTAAAAATAACATGTACATTCCTATTATTAAAAATGAAAAGGGGGAGAGCAAGAGAGCAGAAATCTTGAATGTTGTTAGTATTGTTCAAGCAAGAGTAAGGATTTATTTTAGAGCATAATATTTTATTTGTGTTGAATATACACATATCTGGAAGAACTTGCTTTTTTTGTGTGTGCATTTGCTGTATCTGAAGCCTGTATCCCATTTCCCTTTCCTGCCACTGAGCAAATGAAAAAAGCTGGGGAAGCCATCTTGACACTGTGGTTTCACTCTGATCTTGTATTGCAGGTATGGCCTCGCATGTGCAAGTTTTCTCTCCTCATACCCTTCAGTCAAGTGCCTTCTGTAGTGTGAAGAAACTGAAAGTGGAGCCGAGTTCGAACTGGGATATGACCGGGTACGGCACACACAGCAAAGTCTACAACCAGAGCAAGAACGTGCAGTCCTCCCAAGCAGCCGCTGCAGCAGCCGTCAACGCCTCCCTGCAGATCCCCAATCAGAGCATCCCTTACGAGCAGACCATCATCCTCCCAGCAAGCACGGGGCACATTGTGGTTACATCGGCCAACAGCACTTCTGGTGTGGTTGCAGTGTCTGGGCAAACACTGGGCGGGCCACACAACCTGATGCGTCGCAGCACTGTGAGCCTTCTGGACACCTACCAAAAATGTGGACTTAAGCGCAAGAGTGAGGAGATTGAGAACACAAGCAGCGTGCAGATTATTGAGGAGCATCCACCAATGATTCAGAACAATGCCAGTGGGGCCACTGTAGCCACTGCCACCACCTCCACAGCCACTTCCAAAAACAGTGGCTCCAACAGTGAAGGGGATTACCAGCTGGTGCAACATGAGGTGCTCTGTTCCATGACCAACACGTACGAAGTGTTAGAGTTTCTTGGCCGTGGAACCTTCGGACAAGTAGTCAAATGCTGGAAACGTGGCACTAATGAGATTGTGGCTATCAAGATCCTAAAAAACCACCCTTCTTATGCCCGGCAAGGCCAGATTGAAGTGAGCATCCTGGCTCGGTTGAGCACAGAAAGCGCGGATGACTACAACTTTGTCCGTGCTTATGAATGCTTCCAGCACAAGAATCACACATGCTTGGTATTTGAAATGTTGGAACAGAACCTCTATGACTTCCTAAAACAAAATAAATTCAGTCCCTTGCCCCTTAAATACATTCGACCAATTCTCCAGCAGGTAGCAACTGCCCTAATGAAGCTGAAAAGCCTGGGACTGATTCATGCTGATCTCAAACCAGAGAACATCATGCTGGTAGACCCATCCCGACAGCCATATAGGGTCAAGGTCATAGACTTTGGTTCAGCTAGCCATGTGTCTAAAGCTGTGTGTTCTACCTACCTTCAATCCAGATACTACAGGTAAGAGACTGGGCTCATGTAACACTACTAGGAGAAGTATTTTACCTATGGGAATTTTCCTACATCCATTTAAGTGAATGAGAGTCATGCCTTAATCCTAAACAGAGATGGCTCTTAGAATGGCTTGCTGATGATAAGAAAAAATTATGTCCTAACCTCTTGGTGTGTACTTACATTGAAAACCATTGTAAGTTTGTAAATAATCATAAAGTGTTGTAAAAACAGTTTGCCAGTTACAATTTAGAAAGCCTTTCACTTCTATCAGTACTTTGTTATCTCTGGAACTGTTTCCAGAAGAGGAGATGCCCACGTTAATGGAAATAGGTTCTTGGTTTCAGAATTACTTTAACCTAAACAATTAATCCATATTTCAAATGTGTCTTCCAGTCTGTAATCATATATGAAACCAGGGACTTAACAAGTGTAACGTTGGCCTACAGGAAAACTGTATGGATGCAGAAGATAGTTTGTCAAGGGTTAGTTTTCACACAGGCTGTGAGTTGACGGGAGTATTCTGGCCAGCTCTTGTCAACTCTCCTGCAGGCAAGCAGACAGCCTGGAACCACCTATCACCACGTGGGAAGCTATTGGTAGAGGTGAATGAGTATTGTCAGTGATTTGGTGTTGGACTGAGAACCTGTTGTCTGTTGATTCCCACTCAGTGTTTTGTTATGTGCTAGGATGGAATTCTGACCTCTGCATGAGTGTGCCTGAAATGGAATTTGTGAACCAGCTATATCCCTCTTCAGCCTGTTGGACAGTTTCAGCACAGCAGCCTCTTTTCATAACCCCTTGAGGGGCATCCTCACCCTCCATCTTGACTCCAAGACACAAAGTCTCTCTGTAGATATTCTCAGACCCTCTCTTTGGTACCAGTCAACTTGATTCAGTATCCCAGGGACCGAGAAAAGCAGTTCTACTGCTACCTCAGGGGTGGGGGGAAACAGTGAAGGGGGTGAAAGGAATTTGTCTTTAGGTAACAGCTGAATTTAGAAATGTTCAGGCCACATTTTTGTTGTTGTACTTCTGTGAAACAGGGGCAAAGAGAAAAAATGCAATACTTCATGACTGATTTAATGAAAATCAGTCCTGGCAGCATCCACAGCTCATCAGATGGGTTACAGAAAAGCAGGGTAGTAGATCTGTTTTTAAATAGGAAAGAAATCTGTCTTATACACGGGGAGGACTGGGAATGAAAAACCAACATGAGTTGATAACAGACCCCTTTCCTATTTCATAAACTTCACGGTGGCAAAGCCTACCTGGACTCTGAGCTTGGAGAGAGTTAATTTTCACAGGAAGAGGAACTTTGACAGTGTAGCACTGCAGCAGCTGATCTTTATCTGCTTGTCCTTTGCTCTGAAGGAGGCCAGGAAAAAATCCCCAGCCCTAGTTTATACCTCAGGAAAGGCTTATTTAATAAAGATATTCTACCTGATGATAGTCCCATCCTTCAGGAGAGACATGTTTCTGTGGTAAATATGCAAAAGATTTTAGAATTGCAATTACCTGACAGACTAGGGGAAAAAAAGAAAGATAATACAGGCATTTTGTTGTTGAGTTACCTGCGATTCTGTATAGCCTGCCCGGGGACTATCCCAGTGGACAGGGACCAGCAGCACATCCCAGAAGCGTCCCTCGTGGAGCCACTCTGGTGGGGCTGCTTAAGCTCCTGCTGTGGACTCTGCTACCCTGCCGGTGGGGGCAGAGACAAGTCCTAGCAGGTCCAGGGGTAAAGAATAAGGGAGAGATCTTCTGTATGGGTATCTGAGGAGTTTATTAACAGTCCCTCACTCAAATGGGTCCAGAGCAGAAGAGAGCACAGACTTTTATACTTTTATACAGCAACAAACAACCAATCAGCTGAGGGTCCAGGGGCAGGGGGCGGGGGGGGGGGGGGAAGGCAGGACAAGCTTACACAGTCCAATAAGGAGAGGGAAGGGGAGGAGAGAGAGAACCACAACCAATGGAGTACTGAGTAGCACAGAACCTTCTAGATACAGATACATATGCATAAGGGGTGGAGAACAAACAGTCCAATCAGGGGGGTACAATTAACATAGGAAGAACCCATCAATCATGTGGAAGAAACTATCTTC
This sequence comes from Eopsaltria australis, assembly GCA_034509425.1. NCBI lineage: Eukaryota > Metazoa > Chordata > Aves > Passeriformes > Petroicidae > Eopsaltria > Eopsaltria australis. The sequence goes on along the minus strand of JAVTVJ010001505.1, from coordinate 61,619 downwards.
CTCCAGAGGGAAGGGGAGGATTCTCAAACCCATATAACCCTCCACCATGGCCCCTCAGATCCCTTGGGACCTTCCGGATCTTCCTGGGCCTCAGTGGCAGCCTCAACGGCCGCCACAATTCTATGTTAGCAGCCTAGGTCCCCAGCTAAAAGACAGAAGGGGCAGCCAAAATGAAATATGTGACAGAAAGCAGAAATGAAAGAGGAAAATGGTTCCTTCTCAGTGACAAACAAGGAATATTTTTGTGGCAGTCTCTGGGGAGGAAAAGGCTTGATAAAATATGCTTTTTATATTTTAAATGTTATTCCTGCTCAGTCTGAGGTTGCAGCTTGATTGATAATATGTTCTGTCTGTCTAATTGCTCCCTTGTTTTTCATGCCTGAATTGGTGGGAGGAGGGGAAAAGAGGCAACAGCTCACCAGGGAAAAAAAAAAACCAACAACTCATTGGGTTGAATTACATCAGCAGGGGGCTTCTGATTAAGCTAAATTCAAGTCATGAGGAAAATTTATATTCTTTTTCTGATGGGGAAAATACAGCACAGAGTAAAGACCCTTTCCACTCTAAAGCAAAGGAACTTTCATGCTGGGGGTAACACTGGGCTTTATAAAGATTTCATGTGTATTCCATTTAATTTACATTTGTTTTGCTTGCTAGAGTATAAAAGACAAGGGAATGACTTCAAGAAATGGCACATTTAAGCTGGATGTGAAGGAAAAGCTTCCTCAGACTAGTAAAACCTCTCAGACTCTAAGCAGTCATACTAAGGAGTGACAGAAGCCCTGTGCCCCATGCATTTAAGGAAAGATGAGGCAGAGCACAGGGGAATATAAAGGCTGGATCTCAGCTGGAGGTTTTTTATCATGGACTTTTGCGAGCAAATTCCTAAGTTGTCTCCATATTTTATTAACAACTTGCTTTTTCTTTTTCTTATCACTGCTTTTGAGAATGTCATGGCCAAATCCTTTGAAGGACTGAAAGGTGTGTGGGATCCTGCTCCTTCTCAGAGCAATGTAAGGCCTTTCCTCTTCCTATAAATTATAGGACTGTTTTCTTCTGGAGGTGGAGGACAAAATGTCTTTAAACAAACTGTGTTTCTTCTTGACCTGAATCTGCATAACCCAGCATAAACCAAGAGAGCCCCATGGCTGCTTGCAGACTTTCCATGAGTGATTTGCCATTGCTGCCATGTAGCAGGCTCTGAAGATTAACAGGATCCCTCAGCCCAGTTTCTTGTGGGAGGAATGGTGAGCAGATTTGCTATTGTGCTGCTAGCACTGCTCAGGGGCCCTCACTGGGTGCCCCAAACCCAGAAATGTCTCTGTCCCACCAGGGATATTTCTAAGCAAATGCTCTCTGGAAGGAAGGTAATGGTATTGAGTGACAGAACAGGATGAAAAGTCTCAAAAAATGGTATAAAAGTCTCTAGTCCAGCAGAATGTAGCTGCCAACCCTCTAAGAGGATACAGCCTCTTCCAAGCTAGATCTGCTGCCACAAGTGGTACTCTGGAGATCTTTCGCCCTTGCTCCTGACTATAGGGAGCCCATGGGAGGTAGAACATGACAGCCTAAGGTGGGCTTTGCAGGAACTCCCCTGCTGCCAAGGATCCCTCTCTGGGAGGGCAGTGCTGTTGTGTCGCCAGTGCCTGCCACAGGCTTCAAGAGAAGGCCTCACTCCCTTGTGAGCCCCAGCAGGGTCACACCACGGGCCCTGCCTGACATGACAAAGGACATCACAGCCACAGTCTGTGGTCAGAGTTGTCATCTAAAAGCGGGGGGTGCTGTGAAGAGGATCATCCTCCTTCTGCCCACCCATCTTCAGCCTGTGGTGCAAAACTTGCTGTGGTGTCAAACGTCTCTCTTGTGGCATCCTTAGCCAGCATGTGTAGGACCTCACTGGTGGCCGTCCAAACGTCCCTTGCTTGGGAGAGGGGTCCCAGCCTGTCTCCCTGGTCACCATAGTCCTTCATCTTGTCCCTTTACATCAGTGCATCAACCTGGGCCTGATCACTAACCTTTCAGGGAGGTTTGTGGTGATGCAGCACTGGTCTGGAGGTGCCTGTGTGAGGAACTGAAACTGACAATGGAGGGCTGCTCTGCCCAGCTCACAGTGCAGGAGTGGGGCTCTGCACTTGGCAGTTTTAGCCAGACATGCTTTAGCTAGAAATGAAGCCCTGTTCACAGAGTAATGAATCAAAAAGCTGTGATGGCCTCTGCATCACAGGGTATCTTCTAGGATTTTATTTTTGTCCTTTTCATGCTGCAGTTGGAAGGGGAGATCATTGAGGTAGTTTCTATGATCTCTATTTTGCAGAGGGTCAGAGGAATGAATGACCAGAGAGATCCCTTCTGGGTTGATAAGCTTCCTGGGAAAACCCACATCCTGAGAAATACAGGGCTCAGGTTGCAACAGATGGCCCCTTTGTTAGAGCCCCCATTCATGCACCCAGGTGGAAGAGGGGGTACTGCCCTCTGGGAGGTGGGGGTGGTTGGGGTGGTAGAGGGAGGGTTGAGGTCATCCCTTGCTGGAACCAGAGCACTTCTCAATCATGGGGTGGCAGCATGGGGATGCTTGGAGCACTTGGGCTGCTCATGGGAGCACTACCAGTTTGTTGCCTTGCCTTCTTGGCTTTTCTTTGCTATTCAACAGCAACTTGTTCTTTGCTGAAACAGCTGCTGTGTTGGCACCTCAAGGATGATAGTGTTTTGCTAATTAATGGTGTAATCACCTTATGAGATTTAAGTCTTTGAGAATTTGCAAAATATTGCAGATATAAAATAACAGCTGTCACCCCTTCACTATTAGCGAATAAATTCAGGTTTGGTTCCTTGTTTTCAAAAGGATTTTGGTATGCGGCTTGTCTGGCTTGGGTTGAGATGTCTGCTTTGTAGGTAAGTGGCCTTTGATGAAATGTTTGGATAACAGAAAATGAAGCTGAGTATCAGTCTGAAGAGGTGTTTATCAGTCTAGTTTCAGACACTGCAAGAAACTATGCATGCGTAAAGGCTATGTGCATGTCGTCAACCGCCCCTACAGAGTGTGTAGTGATGCTGTGTGCAGGCGTGGTTTTTAACTGGCTCTGCATGCTTAGCTGGGTGAGTGCAGGTCCTGAGGGATGCAGGGGACTAAGCTGGATCTGTCTTGCCACACATGGACATTGTGCCATGACAGGGATCCGTCCTTCAGCTGTGCTGACAGGAAGCCAAAGCAAGGTAGATTTCTGAGCAAAGTCACAAGCTATTCCCCATTGTGTGACTCACAAATGTGTCATTCTGGCCAAAACTGCCCTTTAAATGAAGCAGTTGTAATGACACAGGGATGGGCTGTGCTTATTTGTTTACTCACTGAATTGGCATGTGCTATGTCCTTGTATAAGTGTAATGCACTTATATTTCAAAATCTTCTGCCATTCTGGACTTGCAAAAACATTATCTCAGATTTGACTGCTTTTGCAGCTGTGGGAGCCATTGTTCTGCCAGTCTGTTTCACTCCTACCTGTGACATTGACTGCTTTACTGACTCTGCCTCTCCAAGGTAAAGAGCAGGATGGTTTGAGAAGGAAAGTTTCTTGTGGGGACTGGAGTGAAACCACAAAGTTCATTGCTGCAGTCTAAGCTCGGTTTCACTTGGTGACGATCACGCCTGGTAGGACTGCAGGCTTGTAAAACTGGCAATACATTGCAGAAGACTTTGTGGAGGAAAGCAGACTTCAAGGTATACTATTTCAAGCAGATGTCATTTTCTTTCCCAAGGACACTTGGAGTTTGAAGTTGTTTTTTTTCAGAATCAAAATTCAGCAGGAACTTTTTTTTTCAAAACCAACATCAGGATTAACTGAATCTCAGTTTTATTGTACCCAGACCACCAAGTCTTGGAAGGCAAAAGAAAATCTCCTCAGACTAGACCCTCCCTAGTGTTTTCTCTGCTGAAACCTTCTTACTCTTTCCCTAGGTATTTTGCTCTGAGCAGACACGCCAGCTTCTCCTTTATCTCGTCAGAGCTGGTGATGTGCCCCTTTCCTTGTGCTGCCACAGCACCTCCCTGCCCAGCTCCAGCTCGTGATGCTGGCCTTGCTCTGAGAGGAGCCCTGCATCCCTGTGTGGAGTCAGAAAGGCCATCTGTCACAGGAGGGCTTTGTTTATTTATTAACCAAGTGGATAAAATATGCCCAATTACGTGTCTCCAGGCCCAAGAAGATTTGTAATAAAGGGCTGTTTGCAAGGAACCTGACCGGGAGCCTTTCCCCAGCAAAGAGAAGTCTTTGGTAGACCAAGGAAGGGAGAAGTCTCATGCTGCTTTCTTTTGCCTCATCTGTGTCTGAGAGGTGGAAAATCAAATATCCCAGCTGAGTGCTGGGCCAATCCCTTTAGTACCCTCTCCTCTCTCTGGAAATAGCTCCTATATGGCAAAGATGGGATAAGTACTTATTCCTGCAGATCTCAGTTTTGTCTTGGTGGCTAGAAAGAAAGGAACCTGTGTGCCCATGGGCAGGGATCAATTCATTAAGGGTGTTTTGGATCAGAGATGAGTGTGTGAGCAGCAGCCAGAGGCAGGTACCAGGGTCAGCAGCACTGTTCTTCCATCAGCTGGCGCCACCCCTCGGCTGAGGGGCTCTGGTTTTGATTCAAACAAAACTTAGGGAGAAGAAGGTAAATGTAATTTTCTCAAGGCTGCTACAGCTTTTAAACTCATCAGTGATCCCTACAAAGGGAAAGGCAGCCCTCTGAATGCAAGCAGCCTTATTCACTCTCGGGGGCACTGCCCACAGCCTAGGCAGTGCTGTGCAGGCAGGGAACAGGAAGAGCAGAGCCACGGTGATGTGGCTGCTGACCAGGGCTCAGTGGTCAACCACGAGCTCTGATACAGGTCCTGCCTAAACTGGGGTAACTCACCTCATCCTTCTCCACATTGCCTCCAGAGGGATATGATTTTAGAACTGTGCTCCCCTTTCACTCCACCCCCTCTGCTCCATAACTTACCCATTTAAGCAAACCTTCCCTCTGTGGGCATTTGCACCACCCAGTGCCACACAGTCCCACACCTGGGGCTGACCTCCCCAAAAGCAATACCTTACAGTTTGGAAATAACACTTCAAATGGGGCTAAGCTGGAGTTCCCACGTGCTTTCTTTGAGGGCTTGCAGAGAGGAGGTAGTGTGCTAATACACTTGTCACCAGTCCGTGTACTACCTCCTGAAGTCATCTGGGAACTCTAACATAAACATCACAAACCTTTTTCTTTTAAACCCAGCAGAGAATCCTAAACTAATCCCTACCCTCTTTATACTTGCTGTCAGAGTAGTTCCAGTAACATTATGAGGATCAGGGAGTGGCTTGGAAGTCACACTCTCCTCACTTGTAGGTTGGCTATAGGTGTCGCATTTATGGTTTTTTGGTGGGTTTTTTTTTTCCTTTCTTCTCCTGCTACTGTTTCTCTCTCACCACCACCAAAACAAGCCTGTCACGGGATTTCCTGCTATCTATTTTTCTTCTTTTAAGCTTTATAAGCACAGTAAGTCCTGTTAAGGCTGCAGCCTGGTGAAATGATGTGAAAAATCAAGATCACTCTTCTATTTACTGTACCAGGGCAAGCCTGAAACAGCTACAAATAGCCAGGTTGTTTTACTTAAAAAGAGCTATTTACCTACACGAAATCAAAACCTATCGCAGCTACTGGCTGTAGCACTTCAGACTCCATCTCTATAGTACATAAAAGACATACTGTGTTTTGGTAAAGATACCTGTGCTCAGCTCAGGGGCTGGGACGTAACCAAGCTCAGTATGGTGACAAGCATTTGCTTCTGCAGTGACAATGTGAGTGAAGGTACAATTCACAGTGCTACAAGAGCCATCTGCAATCAGAGACAGCTGTTGAGCACGTGCATGAAAAGCATAAAGTTTGGTCTCTGCTTCTAGTTGCTTACTTCTGTGGTTTTGTGTTTGCTCTTCTTTCTCTCCTCCCACTCAAGTCACTTCCTCGCCAAGTACAAAGGAAGCAGAGCAGGGAGAGGGTGCTCTTCTTTTCAGCTCCAATGACAAAACAGAAGCAGCAGCTCACAGGAGCAGTGGTGTGGTGACCCACAGATGTTACTCCAGCAATAGGCGGCCAGTGAAGGAGAGCGCACTGCAGTCACACTTATACATTAGTAGCATTTTCTATGTCTTCCTACATTTATTTCAGTGCATATCTGGGTCCGGGCAGTAGCTGGCCAAGGGCAGAGGTGGCTGCTGAGAAGCAAAAGGATGTGAGGGGCTGTTGGGATGAGATTGGTGCTCCAAGCATTAGCAATACAATTTGCACAGGATTTCAGGGGATACTTTGCTCAAGTACCATGTATTTAAATCCTATCAGGTTTTTACCTCCCCCTGTACATTTGCTCAGTGCAGGCAAGAGATGTAAATGTAACATGGAGGAAGCTTACTGTGTATGTCCATGCATTCATTAGGTTCACAAGTTTTAGGCCCCAGCACAGCAGTACTGGAAAGCTGTATTACACTGAAGAGCTGTCTTAGGTTTCAATGGTATGTATTCTATCACCATCTTCATGGGATGTTGGGGCCAGGTGGGGCAGTGTTCCTGGCTCATCCCTGATGGCCCCAGAGCATGTCTTCTAATGGGCCAACTTTTGGAGGCAAGTAGGGCACTCTTCTTTGCTCATCCCTGATGGCTCCAGGGGATATCTTCTGTTAATGGGCCATTGAGTCCCACTGATAAAACTACATCATCCCATTGTGAGATACTCCTCCCAGGGTAAGGAACCAAGCATCCCTATCTGGATATAAACTGGAATTTGAAACACCACAAGTCAGCTTTTCCACTGGATTCCCAGAGGAAGACCAGACCCTTCTACACCACCACTGGACCTTCAGAGGAGAACTACACCTTTCACAGGATCACTGCTTCAACAGAACCACATCTATCACTCCCAGAGGACTGCAGCCACCTTTTAAGTGGACTACGACCAACACCCTGACCGACAGGGTGTCAGGTTGTATTCTGACTCTGTCAGTGTTTTTGTACTATTGCATTTATTTTAATTTTTCCATTAAATTGTAGTTCTGACTTGGAGTCTCTCACTGATTTGCTTTCAAACTACCACAAGAGCATTTTTGGGTTAGAAAGTATTTCTGCTCTGCTGCTTATCAGCAATGTTATACATAAATACGCTTAATTTATAGTAAAACAAATATAAAATTTATTTCGTGTCCGAGAGTTCGAACACGCAATGCCACGATCGAAAAGGGAGACAGTGCCAAGCCCGGGGTTGGCACTGGGTGAACACAGGTCTGACCTCTATCGCATCAGACCTCCCTCTGTTCACCCCGACTGCTTTTAACAGCTGGTTTATATACAGTTTTGACCGAGAAGTCTGGATTTTGGGCATTATTTCTGTCACTCAGCATATTCATGAAGCATGCTATTCATGAAACTGAGGTGGACAAAAACGCATCTTGTGCTTGATCGATTTTTCATCATCCGGGGGTGTTATCTGATGGTTCATGATGTTCTTTATCTCGGTCTGATCTGGTCGTTAACACTTGAGCTGGGATGGGATTTTCGGAGATGGTCGATCAGTTCTGCCATCAGTTCTCTTTGGAAATGTAGATATCAGGAGTCGACTGAATGTTTTCCTGATGTGCTGCCAGTTCTCTGTAATGCTGTCTTTGGGATGTAAATCAGTTCCCTGGGCGAGGTTACAGACTCTTTTCTTGGGCAGGCTCTGCTTGTTCTAAAACTGGTTACAACTAAACTTTTTTTACTATATATTTTGATATTACATATTTGAGCACGAATTTCCCACTTTTATTTATAACAGCAATGAGGTTAGAAAAGTGACTGACGTTGGTTTATAAATGAATGAGTCATTACCAGAAGAGAAAAATTACCTGAAGATGCGACAATTAGCACGGGGTTATACATTCCCCAGCTTCAGACCCCTGAATGACCATGACTCCAGTCCCCAGTTTCTCTTCTCAAGCCATTTGATGCACTGATGCCTCCAATTGGCCTAAGCTTATGTAAAGGCACTTTATTCTCAGGTGGGGGCTCAGTAGCTACCTCCTTCTCCAGGTCATGCTGGGGAAAAGGAGTAACTCTCAAGCAGTTGAGAGTGGTTATCCTGCTTGAAAAACACTAATCTTGTGGCCTGACTTAAGCTGAGTTATAGCCACAGCTGTTACCTGTTTAAGAAGGAAGGTCAAGGAAATGTCCTTTGCCTTTTAGACCAAATCATACAAGAGTTGTTCTGTGGTGCTTTACAAGGAAAAAAATGCAGAAGAGAGGCACCCATATAAATATATATATATATATATGCACACACACTGTGAGAGATTCTGGCTCTAGGAACTGAGAGAGGGGAAGGGCAGAGGAGGAATCCTCTTACAGACCATGGTTACCTGGAAGTTGCTGTTTCCCATATAAGGAAAGGTGTGGAAGGAAAGAAGATGAAGTTTCAACCTTCTTGCTATTTGGAGACTTTGAGGCCAGAGATAGCCACTTTCCAAACAGGACAGCATCCCTCTCCTGTGATGGGCTGGAAAGTAATCTGTGAGTCCCTGAGTGGCAGCTTGACCTTTGTTTTTTGCTTATTGAAGGACAAAAGTAATTGCAGACATTGTTTTACCTGCACAGACTTGAGTCATTTTACTTTACCTTTAATTTTTTTTTTTTTTACTTTTTTTTTTTGCCTTTGTGACTGCATGCAATCAGTACTTGGGTGGACATCCAGGTTCTGACCCTGCTTCTGCTGGTTTGCATTAGCTAGAGAGTAGCAGATTTCTACCCACTACCAAATCTAGTGTTCATCTCCAAAGGCTTCTGCTCAGGGAGAGAGGCGGGGTAGATGTGGGGGAATTGACCTGAATCTAACTGAAGTGACTGAATTGAAAATTTTGCAAAGAGTTGGGTTAACTCCTTTTCATTATTTTGCTTTTTTGTCAACCACTGCCATTTGTAGCTTGTGAAAAACGAGGTCCACTCTCCTGTTAAAATTTAAAGGTTTAATAAAAGACAATAAGGGACAAGATAGAGCAAAAGGTTACAACACCCAGGACGCTGGGTACCCTTGGCACTGAGCTGAGAGCACACTTGCTATGGTGAGAGACTCTCTTTATATACTTTTCTTATTGCATCAGCCTATTGCATATTCATAGACAATTATGCATATTCAAACTTTTCCCCAAACTATTTTACATGTTCCAAGAACTAGTTAGCATGGCTCCTCCTTGGGTCCGCCTTTTTAGAGCATGCGTGGTCCTTTTGGAGAGTTCAGTATCTTCTTTCCTCTATCAGTTTCCAACAGATGGTTGTTGTTGACAGAGATGTCCTGTGGCAGGTGCCTGTCACACCCGTGTTTACCCAGCTAAGCAGGTGGTTTATTGTAAGTTAGGTACATTTTAACACAGCTATATTAGTTATTTCTCAACTATATCTAAGTTAGAACAAAGAAAAAAAGCATTTAGTAATCATTATATTTCTATAACAAAAACTACTTGTGTAAGGATTAACATTATACACATAGTATTCATTTTGGCACTTGCGAAAAGCCAATACTATAATATGTATTTATCATATAGGTGATTTGAAGCAGAAGTTCTCGAAAGCAAGTGTAATACTCCAGGCCTGATAAGGCATGAAAAGTGCCAAAAGTTTTATAGTGTCATCACTGAATTTCTACCTTTGTGAGAGGCTTGGGGCAGTTTTCAGATAAGTCTAGTGACTTGCACAGCTTCTGAGCACAGGCAGGTCATCAGCTGAAGCCTTTAGAGGATAAGGAGAATTGTGTCCTGGCAGCTGATGCTTGTGCTCATGTAGAGGCAGACAAGGAGAAGTTAGCAGTGTTTCCGTTAACTTGGCATCAGGAGGAGCTGTACTGCACTGAGTTGTTTTAACTGAACGTAGAATGGTTGGATGGCTTCTGGTAATATTGCTGAGCAACACCATGTTTTCTGCCTGTACTCTCCAGCCTAGATGTAGGTGTCTGTACCCCTTAGCTTGTGCTGTTCCCCTGGAATGCTGTGTTTGCTGAAGCACAAAGATTTTTGTGGCTGAGGCCCTTAAACAAAAGGGTAATTGGGTATAACAGTACATATGACAATGAGGGGTAAGATACGTGTTAATGTGACAGCTGGTGTACAGAAGGAAAGCTGATGGCCTTTTTTTGGATTCACCAGGGTAAGAATTTGTGTTTCCAATAGCTGCTTTCAAGCAGAGCTTTGCACTCAGTGTCTGGGAGGGGGATGGAGGGGGTGGAAGAAGCATCTGATGAGTTAAGAAAAGTTTCAATATATTTAGTCTTAAGCATGTTTTATTTGCCAGAGGAAGACTGCTGTCCTGGGTTAGGCCAGAGGGGTCAAAATCTAGGAAGTGATCTGTGCTGTAGGAATGCAGGAAGGGATACAACTTCCTTCCTGCGAGAGAGAGAGCCAATAATCAGGTAGTTTTAAGAATTGATAGGTAGGTAAACCAATTAAAAAGTTGGTCCGCCTTCAAGGAAAAAAAACCATATATAAGCAGAGACTCTCTGACGCTCTTCCTCTTTGGACCTGCTGCTGCTGTGTAGAGAGGAGCAGCTCCTGCTTCTCTCGCTGGTAAGGCCCCCCCCCACCTCCTTCCGAAGGAGGGATGGGGGGGGGGGAAGGGAGGTTTTACTGCAGCCGTGCCGCTGCAGCCGGGCAGGTATGGGGGAGGAACGGCTGGAATCTTCAGCAGATCCAGCTCAGCCGGTGTGCCAGCTACACGAGAGGGAGAGCCAAGCCCCTGCTCCAGGCCAGGCAAAGACCAGGCCGGACTCCATCCAGCTCGGGCCAGGCCCTGCCCTGTCACCCCGGGCCCAGATGGCCCCACCAGGCCGAGCCAGCTTGGCAGAGCCAGGCAAAGACTCTTGAGAGCGTCTGGCATCCAGCTCGGACCTGTTCAAACAACCCGGCAAAGAGCACGTGATCTTTACACTGCCGGAGAGAGAGAGACAGAGATTAACTCTCTCCATGCCTGGACTAAACTCACAGACATCCATCCTTCCTCGCAGAGAGAGGAACGAGTGAGGACATCTACATAGTGCAGCGCAGAGACTTTACAGTCAGTGAAGAAAGCAAAACTGACACCTAGAGGGAAGTGCATGAGAAGTTGCTTCAAAAGTGAAGCTGAAAACTCTTTTAGAGAACCATGGTTGGGGACTGAGCTAATAAATTCTCTGTAATATATGAAGATATAGTCCAAAAGGAGATGTGAAGTTCTTATTGCAGCCAATAAACTGAAATACCTAAGTACAGACAAGTAAGTGTTAAAAAAGTACAGCCTGATGAGAAACTAGAACCAAGAGAGAGGAGAGGCTGTGATCCAGAGCCCTGGTCCTGGGGAGAATGCTAGAGAACCTGAGTTGTCAGGAGAACCTGTGTTGCTAAGCTCAGAAGAAGGGATTTTCTTTGTTGCTGCAATTGAACTGGACATCCTTAAAACAGGTACCCTGTGGACTGTTCATAACCCACCATAGTGGCTGTGGGAAGGCTACTGGTGTGGGAGAGATCCACCATTAAGTTGGACTTTGCTCCGGGCGGCGGTTAATGGTGAGGCAGAAGACCCATAAAAACTGTATTTTTCTTACATAAGATCCATGGTGTAAGCAAAAGAAACTTCTCTCCCTAAATGAACTGGAACAAGAGCTGTTTCTGAGTTGGTAAACTGACTGGAGGTCAAAGTGTTGTCTTTTGTATGTTGTCAGGGAGAATGAAATGGAGAGGTGGAGAAGGAGGGGTGGTCTGGGGAGTTTGTTCTAGTTTTTTTCTTGAGTTTTTTTTTCTTTTTTTCCCTTTGTCTTAGATATATTAATAAAACTTCTTTGTACTTTATAAAGTTTGAGCCTGCTTTACCTACTCCTAATCCTTATCTTACAACAAGCAATCAAGTAGATTTAAGTAAGTGTGCTAGCATTTAGCCACAAACCTAAATAAGCAAACTAAAACCACGACAACTGCAAACAGAGACTAGTCATCCAAGAGGAAAATTGAGTATTTCCTTGATGCTCACAACAGTATAAAGAGGGGCAGATGAAATCTAAAATGTAAACAGGTTCAGCTGAGGCTAGATGAATTTGCTGGTAACTGTGCTAAAAAGTTAATGATGAAATATTGCCAGTTGCTTTCAGTAGGTAAAAGGAAGTAATGGTGATGGCCTGTATCAGAAATAAAAGCTTATCACAGTGTTCAAAACGGGTCCATGAACAAAAATTTTATCACAGGCTTTTTGAACTCCGCCCCCCCTCCTTCCCCCACTCCTGTGTGAGTACTCTGTAGGCTACTCCTTCATTTGAATCAACAAACAACTGAAAGGGTCTGGCTACATCTGGCAGACTTTAAAACTTTCCTTTTACTATTTGTAGTCTCTGGTCATTTTCCTGTGTCCAACAGGTATTATTTTCGCCAATCAGCTTTTCATATAAAAATTTTACTATTTTGCTCTATTCTTCAATCTACTGCCTGCAGTATCTCAGTAATCCTAATAGTTTTCTAACTTCATCTTTGGTTTGTGGTGGGGGAAGAGATAATATACCTTGCACCCTTCCGGGATCCAACTTTTTGCTTCCTTGACTTAGCCAATGTCTTAAGTATTTCACCTCTTGTTCTACAAACGGTAGCTTTTTCTTTGAAACTCGCAACCCCTACTATTTTCAGATGTCCACACCTCTGAATCAATTTTACTTTCATCCTCAGTAGTTAAAGTTAAAGCCTTCGCATTCATTTGTTCTTCCTCTGGGAGTACGCCTGTACTCAATAATAATTGCAAATCTCGCCCTAATAGATTCTGTCCAGCCTTTGGAACTAACAATAAGTCTCCAGTGGCGAATTGGTTAGGGCCTTCCACCTGTATATCTTCAATTAAAGGTGTTTAGGGTGCTTTAAACTCTTTTCTCTTTGTCCCTATTACATTAATAACCTTTTTTACTTATACAACACCCCTTGGGAACTCTCAGTACATATGGTCTATCAGTTTCAGTATCTATTAAGAACTCTATTTCTTCCTCCTGGGGATTTATTTTAATTTTATCAAGGGCTCAGTTTGATGTTCCATCCCCAGTATAAAAAGCCCCTGACACCTTTATGTCACTTCTCCTTCAAATGCTTTCATGTCTTCGGTGCTTCGCAGGCAATTCTTCCTGGAATATCCAGGAGCATTACAGTAGTGACAATTAAACTTCCCCACGAACCTCACTGATTTCTCTCTTGTTATTTTAATTCCTTACCTGGTACTCTACTTCTTACACACCTTTATAAATTCCTTATTTCCTTTCCCAAGTGACTCTCTCCCCTTCGGGTAAGAGGACTGCACAACAGAGAAAACTATTCTACTAGCCAGACCTAAACCAAACAAAACTAAACCACCGATAACACTGAATTGCCAGTAATAAAGTCACTAAAAAATCTATAATATCAGGCAAAAAAAACAGAACTAAACCTCAAAATCAAACCTCTAATCAATCTGCACTGCAAAGCCAAATCTCCCTGTTTTAAATGAGATTTCCTAGTGGACCATCTAGGAAATTGCTCCCTTACCAAGGAATCCAAACTCTTATGAGTTTTAACTCCTAAGATTCCTACCAAGGCGTTTAACTCCTGAGAGCTCCTACCTGAGAAATTCTTACCAAGGTGTTTAACTCCTGGGAATTCCTATTCCAGAATTCTCCCAAGACCGTTCAACTCCTAAGAATTCTTGTCTGGGAGATTCTTACCAAGGCATTTAACTCCTGAGAATTCCTATTCCAGAACTCCAGCAAGGCCGTTCAACTCCTAAGAATTCCTGTCTATGGATCTCTGCCAAGGGGTTTTAACTCCTAAGGAATCATTTTAGGGGTTCATTCAGCCTTTTTCTCTCGCTTCGTCCGGTCACCAGCCAATCCTCTCGCGAGGGGACAGAACCGCGGTTAGAAGGGCTCCAAAGTCTTGCTTTGCAGATCCGGCTATCCGGTCCGCGTCTCATGCACACACCATTCAATCCTCTCTTCGCACTCCCCGCACAAGAATTTACCAAAATCCTGCTTTCTTGTTTGGGTCTTTGTACGTACAAGGATTATGGGCAATTCACTGCGGTTCCCTTCAAGGGAGGTGAGCTCAAAAAAATTTTGCCTTTGTTCTACAATTTAGGATGTGTTTCTGATTACTGCCTGCCAGTGCCCACTCTCCTCCTGGGCTACAGAAAACTGGTAGAGGCGTCCCCCTTCCCAGCAAGAAAGCAGGCCCTAGCGGAGCATCACGTCGGGGTCACCAATTGTTAAAAACGGGTCCATGAACAAAAATTTTAGTAAAATAATATTGAACATTTATTAGCATATCTGCTAGAGGCGTGCTTTCGTTCATTTTACAATGGGTTAAATACTTTTAACTGTTACATATTCATTAAGCTCAGAAGAAAATTTACATTTCAAACAACCCTTCTCGCCAGAATGTTGCCTCTCTTCAAGGTCTGGACAATATCAGAGGCTTCGAGAGCTGTGAATTGGTCTTCTCTGCTCTTGTTTCCCTTGAAATTCCTTTGCTCTGCAAGTCATCAGCTCAACAGACGTTTATAGCTATATATTTATGACTACATTTTCCAATATATCACAATTATCTCAATGTTATAATTTTACTAGTCTTGTTTCTACTTAACTATATTTTATCATAACACTATTTTTACAAAGCCAACATTTATCATTTATTCATCTATTACATCAGTGATCTCATCCCCATGGTTGTCAAAAATACAGCTCATGTTGTTGTTAGCCTGTTAAATTAGTGGACTGGATTCTGAAGGGCTGCATGAGCACAAGCAAGAGCAGGAGGTAGTCATATTGCTGTTTCTGGAACTGCTTTTCTGGAGGCTCATTTGATAACCTATCTCCTGTTGGCAGGTGCGTGAGGGAGCAGGGAAGAGAATGGCAGTATGGGCTGGATTTCACTTAGCAATGCCAACATGGGTACAGGGATGTGGTGCCTCCAAATGTATTCCTTTGTAAGGAGGTCAAAGTACAGCCTGATGTGCAAGATATATAATGAGTGACAGAAAGAAAGGCATGTTAACTATGTTGGAAGATAACATTCTGTCTTTTGAATGGATTCTTGTTATTGTCATTGACGTTACTTTCAGCAAAAAAAAATTATGTTGAAATTATTCTTTTTTCTCCATTGTTTAGCTCTTGTTCTCAGCTTTGTTATGGCCACAAAGAGAGGATAAAAATGGATTGGCACAAAGTTGGGTTTCCTGTATCATTTGCAGTTATGTTTTCAGCCCTTAGCACTTTGGTAGGGTCTGTTCTTCATTTTGAAAATAGCAATAAAAGAGCAAAGAACATAAGAAAACACAATTCTATCTTTTTTTTTCTTTCTAATGAAATTGTCAGTGCTAGCCTGAACTCTGCCTCTGGTCTGTATGAAGTCTCTGAACTGTGCCATTGGAAGAAAGCAGATCCAAAAGGAGAGAGAAAATATCCATGTGCCTGGCTACTTTAGAAGGTAGTAAAAAGCTCCCAACGTCTTGCTTGTTTTTAATCTGTATGTTTATGTCTACATAAATCCTTTGGGAAAAAACTTTAAACATTTATATTGGATTTAAAGAATTACCTTCCAGCAGCAGTACCTATGATCCAGCAAGAGTAACTGAGATTATGTGAATGGCCCTCTTGGCTTTCAGAGGCATGGGTAATGTTAAAGCATGTGTTGAATTGCTGCTCAAATGAGAAATGGTAGTGATGAGCACGAAGTGTTGCAGTGGATTTGCTGTTCGTGTGTGGTTGTTGGAGGTATTGGGTGTGCACAGGGAGATAGCTCATGTCTTGGGAAAAGGATCTGTCTGCAGTGTGTGGCAGCTGAGCATCAAGACACAGTTGACAGCCCCCACCCTGTGCCACTTTGGTGGGAAGCTGGTGTTGAATAGACCTTGAACAAGCCCAAACCTTCAGCCCCCTCATCAGAGAGGTAAAGAATTTCCAGCTGCTTCTCTAGAAGTGCAGCAGTGTCTGCCTGACGTAAGTTGTCAGAATCTTTTCCTAGCACCTTGATGTCCATCTCCGGCTCTGAAGGGCAGCCAAAGTAGAAGTTGGAGAGAGAAAAAGTAGCAGCAAACCCAGGATATCAGAGGCTGGTTCAGATGAAAACAGAGGATGGCAAAGGTCAGAGTTGCTTTAGACTGCTGACACAGCCAAACAGACCACTCCTTGCAGCCCAGTCCTGTGGTTTGGTCCCACATGGGATTTGAAGAGGCTCATTTCCAGTTCAAGGTGTGTGCTTTCGAGCAACTGTGGAGCTCTAGCTCCTAGACACACAGCTTTTACCTTAGCCTGGGGCTACAGGATCTGATTACTGCCCACAAAATGACATTTGAAGTTGTGTAAGAATCCTGTGTGCAGGATATAACTCTAGTCACTGCTTTTGTAAGGGGGCTGTCACAGCAGCCCAATGACGGGGCAGAAAGAAGAGCACGGTGCTTGGTTTTCAGCAGAAAATGTCCCTGCCTTGCTGTATCACACAGATCAAATTGCATGGCAAGTGAGGGCTGGGGGGAGTGGGCATGGCTGCAAACTTTGACTGAGGTTTCCAGAGCCACTGGTATGCTCAAGTATCTTGTGAAATGGCTGCTCCATTATATATCCCTTACATTTGTTGGATTTTTTCCTTCCCCACCAGGAATGGTGCATTTGCTTGATCCTGTGTTGCCTTGCCTGGCGTTTTGGAGCTGTGCTACACTATAGTATTTGCTGCTGTCGAGGTGTTGGTTAGCAGCGTGGCCAGGCACTTTCAGGGGTATATTTCTGCACAATGCTTTGAAACATCTGCCATGCTCTGACTGTGCATGCCCACATGCCTTGCAGTGCGTCAGGGTTCCTGCATGCCCGCGTGGTGGCCAGAGAGCTGGCAAGCAGATAGCATTGGTAGCAGCCCCCGTGGCAGCCAGAGGGGAGCAGGAACCCTGGTAGCAAGGGCAGGAGGCTGCTGTGGCTACAGCCTGAGCTTGCTTTGCTTGAAGCTGGCATGAGATTTTCCAACGAGGCCTTGACTGACCAGGAGCTTAAAGGCTTTCTTATCTGTGGAGAGACACATGCTGGTGGCAGCCCATAATTAATAGAGATACTAATCCTCCTTATGCAACTAGGGGATGTTTGACAGCATTACTAGGTAGTTGCTCAACAACAAGGCGTGTTACAACTAACCAGCTGGGACCAATTATGAAAGCCTCCCTAATGCTAGCAAGCACTTGCGTGTTCAAATTGTTGGGCTGAAGTTGAAGAGATTAATGACTGCTGTGCAGCACGCGGGCAGGCTCATGGTCGGGCAGTGCGTGGTGTGCAGCTGAAGCACAGCCAGCACACTGAGCACGGAGCGTCTCTGCTCTGGGATGTGCTTGCTGGGCAGGGATGAGCCTCGGTGCCCAGCATCGGTGCTGTCTGTAGCCTGTGCTCCCAGATGCACAGCTGCAGCACCATCTCCCTCCCCACCCCCAGCTTCTCCCACCCCCTTGCTGTTGCGGCAGCACCGATGTGTGCCCGGTACCTCCTCAACTGCTTGCTACAGGTAGGAAAAGGGGAGGGAGGGAAGCAGGGGCTCCTACTTAAGGCTGCCTCATGAATTTTCAGTCACTACATTAAGATTTCAAGAGTGCACAAATAAAACATAAAATGAAGCAAAAGACTAAATGGCACTGCACAAAAGGAGGAAAAAAATCCCCAAAACACTGAATCATTGTCCAAAAGGTGCAGCCATTAGAGAATAATAATAGTTTTTTCGTGCAGTGCAGCTGGGGCCACAGTTGCACAAGGAAGGTCCTCGGTGACCTGTGTGATGGCTCTGTTTAATGTGCTAAAACAAAGAACTGAAAAGCAGACAGGGTCCTTGCAGATAGTTGCAGGGCTTCTTTCTCAGTTCCTGTGTCTGTGCCCTCTTTCGCTCTGTGTGTGTGTGTGTCTTCATGCTCCAAATGCAACTAATCACAGCTCTGTGCTCTTGGATGCCTTCCGTTGTGCATCCCTTGCCACTGCACCCAGACACTCCCTGGTTGTTGACTCGCTATTTTTGTAATTTAGAAACTACAGCAAATAATAAAAAGTCAAATGGTTACAATTTTATTGTCTGTTTTTGTAATTCTCTGTCCTTCAGAACGAGCTCAGTGTAATGACATTATTCCCACCTGTCCTGGATTAGTCAGGAGGGGTCAAAATCTAGGAAGTGACCTATGCTGCAGGAAGTGATACAACTTCCTTCCTGACAGAGAGAGAGCCAATAACCAGGTAGTTTTAAGGATTGATATAAAGGTAAACTAATTAAAACTTGATCCGGCTTCAAGGAAAAATCATGTATAAGCAAAGAACCTCTGAGCCTTTTCCTCTTTTGGCCTGCTGCTGTGTAGAGAGGAGCATCTCCCTGCTTCTCTCCCCGGTAAGGCCCCCCCCCTCCTTCCAAAGGAGGGAAGTTTAGAGCAGCCGCGCAGCTGCAGCTGGTCATGGAGGAGGAACCGGCTGAAGTTTTCGGGAGATACAGTTCAGCCAACATGTCAGCTACACTAGACAGGGCCAGACCCCCTGCTCCAGACCAGGCAAGGACCGGGCTGGACTCCATCCAGTTCGGGCCAGGCCCTGCCCTGTCACCCTGGGCCTGATTGGCCCTACCAGGCCGAGCCAGCTTCGCAGAGCCAGGCCACAGAGACTCTGAGTGCTTCTACCATCGGACTCGAGAGTTTTCCAACAGTCCGGCAGAGAGTGCGTGATCGTCACACTGCCGGTAAGAGAGAGAGAGAGATTAACTCTATCCATGCCTGGACTAAACTTGCAAACACCCATCCTTCCTTGCAGAGAGAGAGGAACGAGTGAGGACATCTACATAAATGCAGCAATAAATGAGCTAATAAATTCCCTGTAATATATGAAGAAATAGTCCAAAGGGGGGATGTGAGGTTCTAATTGCAGCCAGTGAACTGAAACACCAGGGTAAAGACAAGTAGGTGTTGAAATAAGTACAGCCTGATGAGAAACTTGAACCAAGAGAGAGGAGAGGCTGTGACCCAGAGCCCTGGTCCCGGGGAGAATGCTAGAGAACCTGAGTTGTCAGGAGAACCTGTGTTGCTCAGCACAGAAGAAGGGATTTTCTTTGTTGCTGCAATTGAACTGTGCATCCTTAAAACAGGTACCCCATGGACTGTTCATAACCCACCACAGTGGCTGTGGGAAGACTACTGCTGTGGGAGGGATCCACCACAAGCCGATCTTTCTTCTGGGCAGCGGCTGGTAGTGAGGCAGAAGACCCATTAAAAACTGTATTTTTCTTACAGAAAATCCATGGTGTAAACAAAAGAGACTTCTCTCCCTAAATGAACTGGAACAAGAACTATTTCTGAGATGGTAAACTGACTGGAGGTCGAAGTGTTGTCTTTTGTATGTTGTCAGGGAGAAAGAAATGGAGAGGTGGAGAAAGGAGAAGTGGTCTGAGGAGTTTGTTCTGGTTTTTCTTGGTTTTTCCTCTGTCTTAGGTATATTAATAAAGTTTCTTTATACTTTATAAAGTTTGAGCCTGCTTTGCCTACTCCTAATCCTCATCTCACAGCAAACATCAGGTAAATTTTGGTAAGTGTGCTGGCATTTGGCCAGAACCTCGAATAGACGAACTGGAAACCACTACACCACCCCTCCATCCTGACCTCTGTCTTTTTCTATCCATTTAGCAAATACTGAAGCTTGCTCTGTTTTTAATGGGTGGGAATCAATGTGGCTTTAAAAAATTGGATTCTCTCTGCCTGCACAAACAAAATCAATGGTGTTATTGAGCATGTGCAGGTCTGTGTGAACAGGAGCAAGCCAGCAAGGTTTGCCACCTCAGTGAGGCTGGGGCAAAGCCTGTAGTTCACACAGGGAGGATCACTCTTTATTTCTTTGTCATTTTGGTAAAGGCTGAGGAACAGCTTGGTACTGTTTAGAAAGTAAAGCCTAGGGTATACTTTTCGCCAGGTTAATAAGAGTTCTGAAGTCGTCAGTGTGAGGCTGTTAAAGTGGGCTAAAACCAGACCAGTTTGAGTGCCTGTAGGAGGTTTGAAGATCCCAGTAAAATGAGGTTTAATCTAAAGTGTGCTTTATTTCAGTATGACTTTACAATGGTTTTGCCACGTCTTTTGGGGTTCTCCAACTCTAGCCTGATTGGACCTTTGCCCCCAGAAGTGAGTTTCAGGCAAAGTGGGGTTTTGCTTCCTTCAGGCTAAGCATTTATATACAAACAAATGGGATGGGAAACTTATATATCTATGTCTGTCTTTTTTGGCAGATTGAATATTGTGTAATATTGAGCTGTTGTGGGAAAGTTGGCTGGCTGGATTAGACATGGCCTTGGGAGTTGGAGGGAAACTCAGATTCCAGATGGATGGTATTGTTTGGGGTTTTTTATATTTACTACTTCTTCAGGGATGATCTTTGGATTTAACACTATCAGGATTTTATTGCATGGTGTGGAAGGAATGGGTTCTTCCAGCATGTTCTCATGGAGACTGAAGTGTCATCCATAAGTTCACACAGCTGTAGTAGATGATTCATGGGATTGTAGGAACTGGTAACGTGGAGGATGTTTCCAATTAAAACTTAGCTATGGAGGGTGTATCACAATCCATGCCACCAGTGTTGCCCTGACTGTGCAGAGCACCCCAAAACAGCATGTATATTTGTCTTCCAGGGGATAGAGTGTTACTGCTGACTCTGAGATGGAACACAGCAGTCTTCCAGCTGCAGCACTGACACGGGTCGGGTTCAAACCGATGACTTTAGTTGTATGTGAAAGACTCCAGAACCTTTTATCAACCTGCAGGGCCATTCAGTCATCTCACATAAACGCACATGCCAATGCTTGTTTTGAACACAGCTTTGTTGGGAGCACAGCGAGCTCAGTGTTTTGAGTGAGAGCAGAAATTTCTGGCTGTATGACAGAATGGGTTTTCTAATGCTCCTGGCAGTTGAGGAGCTCTGGGTCCTGAACAGGAAGGAGTGGCAAGAAGGGACCTTCTACTGACTGCACCACCAAAAATGTTTGTTCAGTGCTCTGTTTTCAAGATGAAATAAGAGTTCATTTAAAAATGCTGGGGTAGTGATGAGTTGAAAGGAAGACTTGTGTTTCTAATGTCTTCATATCTCCACAAACAGGAGGAAAACTTAAACTGGTGTTTGGTTCCTGACAGCGACTTCTGCTGGAGTGACAACCCTGGGATTTGTCTAGTGAAATCCTCTGACTTTGCTTTTCCTGACCCACTTCTAATTTCTTAATTGTTTTTTGTTTTACATACTGTAAATCCCTATCACTTGCAAATTGGGGGGGAGGGGGGGAAGGGAGGGGGCACATTTCTAACAAAACAAAGAAATTAATCTTCTCCTCTCTATTTGAGTGAGGATTTCTTTATGGCTGTCCTTTAATTGTGTGATTGTGAGTGGCCTGGAGAAATGAGACAGTTTAAGTATCCTGCACTTGGTATAGCTCATCCACGCATACATTATGAAGTACACAGAGTAGCTATAAATTATGCACGACGTGTTTCTCAGTGCAGGGTTTGGTGCATGTGTGTATGGACTGGTGGACCTCCTTTTTCACTGTGCAAATACAGTTCTATCTGTGCAAGAAACTTGGTGATCATTAAATATCATTTAAAAGAAGCTTAAAAATGTGTCTTTATTGGCTTATTTTCTTTCCACAGACAACAAAGGTCCTACTTAATTATTTTCAACTGTTGGCTGCAGTGGGGTTTTCTGCAACTTGCAAATCAGTGCAAGAAGCTTCCCATGGCTGAAATGTGTTCAGCAAAGGGTCCAGTCATATAACAATTCATTAACCACCTAATTTCCACATGTAATGTTATTTTAAATCAATACAGTGGTTTGTTTTTTTAATATGTGCTGGTGTGCTGATTAACTCTGCAAAAAAACTCAGTGTATTCTAGAACGTGCCAGGATGTGCTTTTTCATGTTCCTTCATGAAGTCCCTAGGACAGATAGGTCATTTTTATTGTGGAGAGGCTTCTGTTAATTATGAGGGCAAGAAGCTTCTCGTGCTGCTTCTCTACTGTGGCAGCAGTGTGCTCTGCTGGGAGGGCTGGACAATGTTTAGACCTGGGCAGAGACTTCCAAATGTCCAAGCAGGAGTTCTGCTCCTTCCCAGGGACTCCTGCTGTCCCAGCTTCCCTCTGTGCTAGTACAGGAATGGGTGAAGTATGTTGGTCAGTCTGTGTGTAGGGGAAAAAATAACAACAGATTCTTCTGTATTTCAGGTTGGGATTTATTGGGTTGGAGCCTTTATGATTAGAAATGTAATTAAAATTGTAGTGGTTTCAGTTCGCCTATTCAGGTTTGTGGCTAAATGCCAGCACACTTACCTAAATTTACTTGATTGCTTGTTGTGAGATAAGGATTAGGAGTAGGCAAAGCAGGCTCAAACTTTATAAAGTACAAAGAAGTTTTATTAATATATTTAAGACAAAGGGAAAAGAAAAAAAAAAACCCAAGAAAAACCAGAACAAACTCCTCCAGACCACCAAGCAAACTCCAAACCAGACCACCCCTCCTTCCCCACCTCTCCATTTCATTCTCCCTGACAACATACAAAAGACAACACTTCGACCCCCAGTCAGTTTACCACCTCAGAAACAGCTCTTGTTCCAGTTCACTTAGGGAGAGAAGTTTCTTTTGCTTACATCATGGATTTTTTGTAAGAAAAATACAGTTTTTATGGGTCTTCTGCCTCACCATTAGCCGCCGCCCGGAGCAAAGTCCAGCTTAATGGTGGATCCCTCCCACACCAGTAGCCTTCCCACAGCCACTTGGGTGGGTTATGAACAGTCCACAGGGTACCTGTTTTAAGGATGCACAGTTCAATTGCAGCAACAAAGAAAATCCCTTCTTCTGTGCCTAGCAACACAGGTTCTCCTGACAACTCAGGTTCTCTAGCATTCTCCCTGGGACCAGGGCTCTGGGTCACAGCCTCTCCTCTCTCTTGGTTTTAGTTCCTCATCAGGCTGTACTTTTTCAACACTTTCTTGTCTGTACTTAGGTATTTCAGTTCATTGGCTGCAATAAGAACTTCACATCTCCCTTTGGACTATATCTTCATATATTACAGAGAATTTATTAGCTCAGTCCCCAACCATGGTTCTCCAAAAGAGTTTTCAGCTTCACTTTTGAAGCAACTTCCCATGCACCTCCCTCTAGGTATCAGTTCTGCTTTCCTCACTGACTGTAAAGTCTCTGCGCTGCACTATGTAGATGTCCTCACTCGTTCCTCTCTCTGCAAGGAAGGATGGGCGTCTGTGAGTTTAGTCCCGGCATGGAGAGAGTTAATCTCTGTCTCTCTCTCTCCGGCAGTGTGAGGATCACGTGCTCTTTGCCGGGTTGTTTGAACAGGTCCGAGCTGGATGCCAGACGCTCTCAAGAGTCTCTCTGCTTGGCTCTGCCAAGCTGGCTTGGCCTGCTGGGGCCATCTGGTCCCGGGGTGACAGGGCAGGGCCTGGCCCGAGCTGGATGGAGTCCGGCCTGGTCCTTGCCTGGCCCGGCTCTCTCTCTCGTGTAGCTGGCACACCGGCTGAGCTGGATCTGCTGAAAATTCCAATCGTTTCCTCCCCCATGCCTGCCCGGCTGCAGCGGCACGGCTGCCGTAAAACCTCCCTTCCCCCCCCCCATCCCTCCTTCGGAAGGAGGTGGGGGGGGGGCCGTACCAGTGAGAGAAGCAGGAGCTGCTCCTCTCTACACAGCAGCAGCAGGTCCAAAGAGGAAGAGCGTCAGAGAGTCTCTGCTTATATATGGTTTTTTCCTCGAAGGCGGATCACTTTTTAATTGGTTTACCTACCTATCAACCCTTAAAACTACCTGATTATTGGCTCTCTCTCGCAGGAAGGAAGTTGTATTCCTTCCTGCAGCACAGATCACTTCCTAGATTTTGACCCCTCTGGCCTAACCCAGGACAAAAATGAAAAGAAAAGCTTTTTCTATGAATCCACAGCTGAAAATTAAAAAAAAAAAAAAAAAAAGAAAAAAATACTGACTGAAAGAGCTATCAAATAATAGTAATAATAGTATTTGGTCTTCTCTAACTTGTTTTGATATGAATAAATGATCTCATATAAGGCTAATCAGAATGTGATTTCCCTCCAAAATTCCACTTCTTCAATTTTTTTATGAAAAAAAACCCCCAACAACAACAACTCTACCTTTTTCTTCCATTCTAATTGAAAACCTGCCACTATGAATGAAATTAAGTGAATGAAATTAAGTAAATGGCATTTTGGGTTTGGCTTTAGTGTAACATTTTTGGTGGTTGAAAAATCAATGTGGTTTTACTTTAATGAGAGGACAACTTTTGCCTTTTTTTTTTCTTTTTTTTTACAAAGCAACCAAACCCTCATCCTCTTACTATCCTCCAGACTGCATGTTTAAAGATTCTTCAACATTATTCATTTTTTAATTTTAATTTTATTTTTTTACAGTGGAGTAAAAATAATAAGCTGCAGTCTGAAATAGAATTGTTGCTCTTCAGCTTTTCAAAGCAGTAAGGGAAAACAGATCACACAGCGAGTTTTAAAAATCAGCCAGTGTGTGGGATATGCTACACTGAACCTCTTTTCAGAAAAGAACTGGATTGCAGCCTTTAGGAACTGTGTTTACTGTAAGAGAAACTGAATTTAGACCAAGCAAAGGATGTGGGAAGCACCAGCTTGGTATTGCTGTGATGGCTGCAAAGCAAAAAATTACGAAAAAAAAAAAAGGCACAGCCAAAACAGGCATTTTCCACCATGTGGAGAAATTACTGGAAATGTCTGAAAACCGTTTGTTCTGGGAAGGTGCACCTCATAGTCATTTCTGCTCTCCATCAACCCAGCAAAGGGTTAAAAGTTTGAGCAAGAGTTGATTGGGGAGAAGACTCTGCCACAATGCTGAAGACTCATTTATTGGGAGAGTGTTATGCTGCTTACTGTAATTGCAAGAAATTAAAAGAAAGCAAATTAGCTGGGAGCTTTTCAGAAGTCTTCCTCCTTTTGCTGGTGTTAATGAGATTTTCCCTGTACCAAAGCAGCATTAATAACTTCTGCTGCGTGGCTTCTGTGAAGCCGCCGCTTACGGAATGAAACAAACTTGGTGTGACAGCGAGGTGGGGAGCAGGGAGGGCCATGGGGACGAGCACAGGGGGCTGAATCCTTTGGATAGGTTATAGATCTTGCAAATCCATGTGCAAGGGGAGCTCCAGGCCGAAGCTGTGCCTATGGGATGGATGTGTGTGGATTGCCTGCTGCCACCTGCTCTGGGGAAGCATGGCTCTCCCCAGTTTATATCATGTGTGCTGGCTTTTGTTGGGATTATTTCGGTGAGTGGAAAGTTTATGTAGTAAAGGGGGAAATGTCACAGGCTGAGGGCTGTATTTATAGCCAAGGCATTTCCAGGAAGGTGAATTTCCTAAACTGGGGTGGAGGTCGAGGCAGAAGGGAAGGGCTTGATCAGGATCAGATTCGGTAACAGGAATTCCTATCTTAAGCAAGAATCTGCTGCTTTCCAAGAAACTGGGCTTTTCCACAGCTAGCAGAAGGGATGCTTCAGAGGCAGGGAAGGAGAAGAGTGAAATTATCCACATTTGAAGGCCCCTCTGTGGGGAAATGCTGAGTTGCAAGTGAGTTGCACTGCAGGGAAAGGCTTTCAGCGGAGCAGGAACCCTTTCTGCTCCTCCATCTGCCCCAGGAAGGAGGTGGCCAACAGAGCTGTGCTGAGTGTGGTCCCTTTGGAAGTGAGGCACAGAGGAGTTGGGATTCCAAAGTACTTTTGGGATGAGGGGAGTGGATGAAAGCAGTGAGGATGTTGTTCTCTTTGAGTGCAGTCCTTTCCTGTGAAGGGATGGAAAAATACCTTTGTTTTTCTCAAAGCTCATGGATGCAAATGTTTGTTTACGGTGGGCATCTCTGTAGCTATGTACACACAGACCCAATGTATACACACACGAGTGCATGTTGAGTGGGAGTAATATTTTGTAATTTCTAAGGCACTCCTACATGAAGAGATGTGGGTGCCTAAGAAAACATAGCTGAAAGCAAAATCAACATGACCTAGTAAACAACAGCTATCTAGCACATGTGTGCCTACTGTAAAGCAAATCCTGCCTTCCTCTGTGGAAGCATATCCTGTGTGGGCTCTATATGCTTTCTCAGACAGAGAGAGAAGCTAGCGTCATTTGGACTGAGAACTCTCTGTAAAATTTTACTGAACTTGGATGATTTTACTGCAGATTTTCTTTTGCATTATTTTGCATTTAATACCCCGCTGTCTGAGTAGAAAAAATTGGCATCCAACAGCTACAACGCCTGCTTAGTGGGAAGTGGTACCTGCTTGGTGCAGTGAAAGTGGAACTGGTTTTTGGCTGTTGCTGCTTGGCACAGGCACCTTTCTGGTGCTGTCCTATGGGTGTCAGCACAATTTGCAAGTTATTAAATGTCGTTTTCTAGGGGTACTGGGGGAGACCCAGTATGTTGCAACCTTCCTAGAGGAAGCATCCCGTCAGAGAACGGCTTCTCCAGGGGCCTTTGCAACCCCCTAAGCGACAGGTGATTTCTGCAAGTGTAGCAGCTTCTCTGCTACAAGTGATTTCAACTCTTGTGATTCAGCTCTTTGTGAAATCGCCTGAGGCAAACCTGGGGACAGAGAGACAAGGGAGCCATATGGCAGTTCCACAGGGTAGCTTTATTGTCTAGAAACTCCTGTGAAGGGAAGCCAGGGACGGCTGCTCCCTGACTGGGACTGGGACAGGGGTCTTTTTATGGGGAAGGCAGGGGATGGGGTAAGAACCAGTTAGACAACTGGGTACAAGGTATTACCATAGAGGAGCAAGGCATGCTGGGGGTGGTTCGCCTGGTCACCATGACTGAGAGGTAGGTTTCTTATCTCTGAGTCGTCTTGCCCTCAGGCTTTTCTCCACGGGAGTGCAGAGGGCTCCCGAGCCAAGAGCTCACAGCCTTCCACAACTCCCCCTTCTTTTTTTACTAAGAACACTTCCCCAACAGCCTTTTTAAAGCAGCGTAAAAAACATGAGAACATAAGCAATACAATAAGAATTACAATGGAAATCCAAAAAGCACCTTTAACTAAAGAAAGCGCCCACCCTTGGAGTCCTCATTGTCCGAGAAAGTTTTTGAGACCATCTGTGATTCTTTCTTTGATCTTGATTTGGTGGACTTGATCTTTTAGCAGCTGGATGTTCTTTGAAATGGAGTCACTATGTGATGTTAAATCAAAACAACACATGCCTTCAAAATCTTGACAGTCATGTCCATGGGCAAGGAGCAGGAAGTCAATGGCTGCCCAGTTTTGTAGTGTCGCGTGTCTGGTGATTTCTTCAGCTGGGAGGAGATCACTAAGGGCGGCAGATGTTGCATTGGCCTGCTTGCTAAGCCAGCACCCCAGGTGATTTAGCTCACCAAGGGCTTTAGCAGTGGCTACTCAAGGTAGAAACAGGGAGACTGCTACCCTTTTTCCTTTACTCCAATTAGTAGCTTGGGAATCGCAATTTTCATCGTATTTTATGTACGATCGTTTTTGGCGTGCCAATTTGTGCGCCGAATTATTTTTTAAACCTTGGAGTATTGTAATGTTTGGGGTGAGGGTAGTAAGCTGGCCAAGGCTACAAGGCCCTCCTTGAGGGCGTGAGGGGATCCCAGCCCATGCCCTGTCTCCGCAAATAAGAAACACTCCCTGGGGCAACACTTTGGGATGGAGTGAGGATGAAGAGAGCGTATGACTGGTGTAATTGCACTAATTTTGAGGATTATAAACTTTGTTAGTTGGTGATACGTTCTTCTTATGGGAAGACCTAATAAGGTCAAGGTGGTTCAAATGTTGGCCAGATGGTTTATAATAAAACTCCACACAGTAATGGGCTTTGGAGGACCCCAATAAGTCCAATTCCTGGGGTTCCTCTGGTGCTTGCGGGAGAATCTTGGTCCACTCATCCCAAATGTCCACCGGATTGAGTTTCTTACCTGCATATGGGTCTTCATGTGCTGTTAGAGGAATCCCTACCAGGCAGGTTGAAAATGAGTTGTCTAAGTTGCCCATGGACAGGCACAGGTTATCTTGTTTTAATGTCTTTGCTAGTGTCACCCAGATATTATGGCTGGGCTGAGGGACAACCCAGTTGAGGGCCTGTGGCACTGTGAGGAGCATCCAGGCAGCAGTGAGGGCAGCGCCAAGGTAGATGGGTCTCATCTTTAGACAGGGATAGAGCTTCTGATAGGAAATATCAACAAAAATTTGTTAGCTTTAGGGGAAGGTTTGTCTTCACTTTTCCTCCCTCCTCCCTTTCCATTTTTCCCTTTCTTTGTTTAAAATTAATACTGTTGCGGGAAGGGGGGGGGGGGGGTAGGGTAGAGAGTTTGCGATATTCTGGTTGGGGGTAAGCGAGGGTTAGGGAGGAGAGGGAGGGGAGGGAACAGGAAGGTAGGTATATAGGTAAGTGGGGGTTTGGGGATAACGAGGGAATAACAAGTTAGGAAATTAATAATGTAGAGGGCTTTACAGAGTCTCTCAATGGGGGACATAATCTCTACTTCTCTCCGTTGCTGATTGAGGACTCTTTTGAGAGTCTGGTGAGTCCTTTCTATGATGGACTGTCCTGTGGGATTGGCGGGAATGCCCCTCATGTATCTTATTCCCCATTGATTGAAGAAGTGTTTTAATTTGTGGGAGATATAGGTGGGCCCATTATCTGTTTTTATTTGTTCAGGGACTCCCAGGGTGGCAAATGCAAGGAGAAAATGCTTGATGGTGTGGGTGGCATTCTCTCCTGCGTGGGCTGATGCAAACACAGCCCCAGAAAACGTGTCGACTGACACGTGTATATACTCTGACTTTCCAAAGGATGGGAAGTGGGTCACGTCATTTTGCCATAATTGGCAGCTGTTTAGGACTCAGGGATTGATCCCGGTACCCATAGATGGTATCTGGTAATTTTGGCAGTTCGGACACATTGCTACAATTGCTCTCGCTTGGTCTTTCGAGAGTTTGAACATCCTGATGAGGGCGGGTAGATTTTGATGATAAAATGCATGCGATAACTTTGCCAGGGTGAAAATGTCAGGGATGTTGGCAGTTTCTGACGACATGGCTAGTGCATCTGCTCTCCTGTTCCCTTCTGCAATGGCACCTGGGAGGTCAGTGTGTGACCTTACATGCATAATATGGTAATGTTGTTTTCTGTGGGAGATTAAATTAATTAACGTATAAATCAATTGGTGTAAGTTTGGGTTGGAGACCTCCTTGAGAAAGGCATGTTCAGCCCTCATAGCTATACCAGCAATGTAAGCTGAATCTGTGACCAGATTAAAGGGTTCATCTTGGAATTTCTCAAAGTCTCTGACCACGGCTGCAAGTTTGGCAATCTGTGGTGATCCTTCCACAATTTGGACATCAGACTCCCACTCCTGAGTCCTGGAATCCCTCCAGGTCATTACTGACTTGTGAGATGACCCTGAGCCGTCGGTAAAAACGGTTAGAGTCTTGAGAGGTGTTCTACTTTGGATTAATTTTGGGACCAAACTGAAGGCTGAATCACGATTAAAAAGCCTATGTTTTGGCATGTGGATGGAAATTTGGCCTGGGTAGCTATCCAGGGTGAACTGGAGGCTCTCATTGGTCTGGAGCAAATGCTCCAGGCCCCCAGTGGTCAATGGCAAGTATATGCATGTGAATTCACACCCTGCAAGAGAGCGGAGGTGAGT
The DNA here is from genome assembly GCA_034509425.1 of Eopsaltria australis. Classification (NCBI taxonomy): domain Eukaryota; kingdom Metazoa; phylum Chordata; class Aves; order Passeriformes; family Petroicidae; genus Eopsaltria; species Eopsaltria australis. The sequence goes on along the minus strand of JAVTVJ010001505.1, from coordinate 31,892 downwards.
TCTGGCCTTTTTTATTAACTGTGCCATCATTTCCTGAGGAGTGGTTATTGTTTTCGTAGGCTGATTTCTTGTAAAGATCCATTCAAGTATTAACAAAGGGTCTCTGAGTTGAGGATCCCACTGAAAGATTAGCCCATGGAAACGGGGGGCCTTACCAAAAATGGAAAACTGGAGGGGCAGGCTGGGCTTGATGTGATGCGCTTGGCGTGAAGATAGGACCTCCTGGACATTGGTGATGGAATCTCGGGCTTCGGGTGTGAGGATGCGTGGAGAGTCCAGGTCCTCGTCGCCGCAGAGAAGACTGAAGAGGGGGGCGAGATCTTCTCTTGTAATCCCTAGCAGGGGACGTATCCAATTGATGGATCCACATAGCTTGTGTGAGTCTCTTAGGGTCTTTGGGTCATCTTGAATGGCGAGTTGCTGTGGCGCGATGGTTCTTTCACGGATCTGGAATCCGAGATAAGTCCATGGGCTGGTGTAGTGCTCTTTGTATTCATGAATCTTGAACCCTGCTTTCTCTATAGCTTCAGTAGTCCCTTTGATAGTCCTGTCCAAGTCTTATATGATGCACAGATCAGAATGTCATCCATATAGTGTGTCCTGGGTTAGTCAGGAGGGGTGAAAATCTAGGAAGTGACCTATGCTGCAGGAAGTGATATAACTTCCTTCCTAGGAGAGTGTCCTGGTTTGAAGGACAGGTGTCTGTTAAGGAAGGCAGGAGCCTCCCTTGGAATGGGAAACTGTAACCCCTCTCCCTCCGAGTTATTATAAATTTGAAATCAAGAGGCTCTCAGGCAAAGATATGGGAATAGGAATAACAGTTCTTTACTACTATCTAAGACAAGTATAACAAATAACAACAACTATAACGTTAACCAACAAATAGAACTAGAAACCCAGTGGCAGCCTGCTCGGCTTCAGGCACTTTTTCCCTTTGGTGCAGTTCCAGTCACAGCCTGCAGGGGCTCTCTGGGTGTGATGATTCCCCGGCGGCTGCAGGGGGCGCTCCGGCATGAGCTCAGGTAGCACACGGCAAATGGCGACTGCCCGAAGCACGGAGGGATGGAGGAGAGCCCTTGCTCCACAGACCCTAGGGAGGGGCAGCTGGTGTAGGCGCCACAGCAGGATCCCCGGACACAGGGAGCTGGGACGGTAAGGGGTCTCCACGTGCAGGGAAAAACCCCGCTACAATGTAGCGGAGAAAACTCGGAGCGGGCTGGTGGCAGGCAGGTCGGCTCCCGATGGGGCAGAGGGCAGAGACTCACAGCAGACAGACCGGCAGCTCCGCGCTGGCTTCTCAGGGGCCGTGGGTTCAGCAGACAGCAGCTCCGACCGTCCAGCTCCGAGGGTCCCGAGCAAAAGAGCGTGACCTCCCCCCTGCCCTTGCTTTTCAGTCTCTCCAAATCTCGCGATACCAGGCTCTGCTTCCATGAGGGGCAATTTTGCCCCACCCTGCCAAGGAGAAAGGCTCTAGCCTTGTGCTTTGTTTCTCTTAAGTACCCAGTCATTTGTGTCTTAGCAACCCATGGGAGAAAAATTCTTGAGGAAAAGAACTAGATCAAACATTCAACATTCTCCACCCCGAATTTTTTTCCCCATGCAAACACCTTACATCAAATTTAAACCTTCGAGGTATATACATACATGCAGATACAGATACAAGCACAGTGTCATGAGTAGTTCACCCTAAAACAAGATCTCCTTGAGGTATGCATCGGGTCTCTCCATCCCTTTGCATCACCCACCAGGTGCAGCCCGGTCCCTGAGCAAAGACAACCGCCCGGATGGGATTGTCTTTACTTGAGGCAGAGTTTACCCAAACAGTCTTTCCCAGCATACCTATCATGTGTACTACTGGAACTTTATCTCCATCTGTTGTTCGCAAGGGGTCAGAGTGGGCAGGCCCGGCCCGGCTGGAGGAACCTCGGGTGTTCACTAACCATGTGGCCTTTGCTAAATTAGTCTTCCAGTTCTTGAATGTCCCCCCACCCAGTGCTTTCAAGGTGGTTTTGAGCAGGCCATTGTACCGTTCAACTTTCCCAGCTGCTGGTGCATAATAAGGGATATGGTACACCCACTCGATGCCATGTTCCCTAGCCCAGGTGTTTAGAAGGCTATTTTTGAAATGAGTCTCATTGTCGGATTCAATTCTCTCAGGGGTACTATGTCTCTAAAGAACCTGTTTTTCGAGGCCCAGGATGGTGTTCCGGGCAGTGGCATGAGGCACAGGGTAGGTCTCTAGCCATCCTGTGGTGGCTTCCACCATTGTGAGAACGTAGCGCTTGCCTTGGCGGGTCTGGGGCAGTGTGATGTAATCAATCTGCCAAGCCTCTCCATACTTGTATTTGGACCACCGTCCACCATACTATAGAGGCTTTACCTGCTTGGCCTGTTTAATCGCGGCGCACGTCTCACAATCATGGATCACTTGGGAGATACTGTCCATGGTTAGATCCACCCCTCGGTCTCGTGCCCACTTATAGGTGGCATCTCTGCCCTGGTGGCCTGAGGCATCATGGGCCCATCGGGCTAGGAACAGCTCCACTTTGTGTTGCCAGTCTAAATCTATCTGTGCCACCTCTATCTTTGCGGCGTGATCTACCTGCTTGTTGTTCTGGTGTTCTTCGTTAGCTCGGCTCTTAGGGACATGGGCGTCTACATGGCGGACCTTTATGGGTAGCTTCTCTACCCGAGTGGCAATGTCTTTCCATTCATCAGCTGCCCAGATTGGCTTTCCTCTACGCTGCCAGTTGGCCTTTTTCCACCTTTTCAGCCAACCCCATAGAGCATTGGCTACCATCCACGAATCGGTGTAGAGACAGAGCTTTGGCCACTTCTCTCTCTCAGCAATGTCCCGGGCCAGCTGAATAGCTTTGAGTTCAGCAAATTGGCTCGACCCACCTTCTTCTTCAGTGGCTTCTGCAACCTGTCGTGTGGGGCTCCACACAGCTGCTTTCCGCTTCCGGTTCATCCCTATGATGCGACAGGAACCATCAGTGAAAAGGGCGTAGCACTTTTCTTCATCTAGCAGTTGATTATATGGTGGAGCCTCCTCAGCTCGGGTCACTTGTTCTTGCTCCTCTTCATCAGTGAGACCAAAGCTCTCACCTTCTGGCCAGTTCGTAATTATTTCCAGGATCCCAGGGCGGTTCGGATTTCCAATGCGGGCGCGCTGTGTGATAAGTGCGATCCACTTACTCCATGTGGCATCAGTGGCATGGTGGGTAGAGGGAGCCTTTCCTTTAAACATCCACTCCAGCACTGGTAGTCGAGGTGCCAGGAGGAGTTGTGCTTCAGTGCCGATTACCTCCGAGGCGGCTTGAACTCCTTCATAGGCGGCCAAGATTTCTTTCTCTGTGGCGGTGTAGTTGGCTTTGGACCTTCTGTAACTCCGGCTCCAGAATCCCAGCGGTCGGCCTCGAGTCTCTCCAGGCACCTTCTGCCAAAGGCTCCAGGACAAGCCCTTGTTCCCGGCTGCAGAGTAAAGCACATTCCTCACCTCTGGTCCCGTCCTTACTGGGCCAAGTGCTACTGCATGAGCGATCTCCTGCTTGATCTGGGCAAACGCTTGTTGCTGTTCAGGGCCCCAGTGAAAATCGTTCTTCTTGCGGGTCACTAGGTAGAGAGGGCTCACAATCTGGCTGTACTCTGGAATGTGCATCCTCCAAAAACCTATGGCCCCTAGGAAAGCTTGAGTTTCCTTTTTGTTAGTTGGCGGAGACATCGCAGTGATCTTATTGATGACCTCCGTGGGAATCTGGCGCCGTCCATCTTGCCATTTTACCCCCAAGAACTGGATCTCTCGAGCAGGTCCTTTGACTTTGCTTTTCTTGATGGCAAAACCGGCTTCCAGGAGGATCATGATGATCTTCTCTCCTTTCTCAAATACTTCTGCTGCTGTGTTCCCCCACACAATGATGTCATCGATGTATTGGAGATGCTCTGGAGCCTCACCCTTTTCCAGTGCAGCCTGGATCAGTCCATGGCAGATCGTGGGGCTGTGCCTCCACCCCTGGGGTAACCGATTCCAGGTATATTGCACACCTCTCCAGGTGAAGGCGAACTGAGGCCTGCACTCCGCTGCCAGAGGGATGGAGAAAAACGCATTGGCAATGTCAATGGTGGCATACCATTTTGCTGCCTTGGACTCAAGCTCGTACTGGAGCTCCAGCATGTCTGGCACGGCAGCACTCAATGGTGGAGTCACTTCATTCAAGCCACGATAGTCCACAGTCAATCTCCATTCCCCGTCAGACTTGCGCACAGGCCAGATGGGGCTGTTGAAGGGTGAGTGGGCTTTACTGACCACTCGTTGGCTTTCCAGGTCGCGGATCATCTTGTGGATGGGGATCACGGCGTCTCGATTCGTCCGGTACTGCCGGCGGTGCACTGTCGAGGTGGCAATTGGCACTTGTTGCTCTTTTACTCTCAGGAGTCCCACTGCATTTGGATTTTCCAATAGTCCAGGCAAGGTGTTCAGTTGCCTGATGCCCTCTGCCTCCACAGCCGCTATTCCGAAAGCCCACCTGAGTCCCTTTGGGTCTTTGTAACAGCCATTCCGGGGGAAGTCTATGCCCAGAATACATGGGGCCTCTGGGCCAGTCACAATGGGGTGTTTCTGCCACTCCTTCCCGGTCAGGCTCACCTCGGCTTCCAACAAAGTTAATTGCTGTGATCCCCCTGTCACCCCGGCAATAGAAACAGGTTCTGCTCCCACATGTCCTGATGGAATTAAGGTACACTGCGCACCAGTATCAACTAACGCTTCATATTTTTGTGGTTCTGATGTGCCAGGCCATCGGATCCACACTGTCCAAAAGGCCCGGTTTTCCCGGTCCTCTTCCTGGCAAGAGGCAGGGCCCCTCTAGCTCTGGTTGTCATTTCTTTCTTGGGCATACATGGTAGAGGTCCCCTCGAGGGGATCTAACAGATCGTCCTCTCTTCTGTAATATCTGGCATCGCAGTCACGGGAGGCTGAGGCTACCTTCACTTTAGTAGACCCCCCGCCTTGGTTAGTCTTTCCCTCCTTGAGTTGCTGTACTCGTGCTGCCAGGGTAGCAGTGGGTTTCCTATCCCACTTCCTCATGTCTTCTCCGTGATCACACAGGAAGAACTACAGCTCAGATCGTGGGGTGTACCCTCTCTCCCTGGCTGGGGGGCGCTGGGCTCTGACTTTGGGGCTTGTGACTCGCACTGGTGCCGCACTCATCATCCTCATCTCCTCCCTCACCTCCCTCATCATCTCCTCTCTGAGGTCTTTGACCACAGCGGAGACCTGAGCCTGCATTGGGCCACTGATCATACTATCATAATTCCTGAGTTTGGTGGCTATGGAGCCCACTGTCTCTCGGTTGTCATCAGCATTAATTGTTGCAATGAAGATGGTATATTGGGAGGGCCCTAGCTTTGCCAGATTCCACAACATTTGCCCTGTACACTTGACTTTGTCGGGGTCATTATCATGTTGTCCATCCCTCCCAAAGAGTACCTCCAATATTGCCACCTCCCTCAGCTGTTGGATTCCCTCCTCAAGGGTCTTCCATGGTCTTCTATGATGATACTCCTGCATTCTCTCCCTGTTGACAAACCTCTCTCTTACACTTATTAAATGCCGTTCCCAGAGAGACAGGGGCCCGTCATCTCTTCTGAATACCTGATCAACCCCTGAGTCCTGGGACAAGGGTCCCAGCTGCCTTGCCTCAATACTATCCAGCTGCACGCCCATACCCATAAGGTTCCAGACCCGAAGTAACCAGGTTGTAAAAGGCTCCCGACCCCGTTGCACAATGACTTTTCGTAGATTACGGAGACTGTCATACCCCAGGGACTCAGTAGTGATTTCAATCCTTGACCTCCCTACTGGTTGAGAGGGTCCTGCTTCCCCATCATTACTCACTGGCTGCTCTGGTTTGACCTTAGTCTTCCTCTTTTCCACAGGGGCAACTGCTACTGGCTGTGGCTGCCCCTCTGATCTGACTGGAGCCTGAGCGGTTATAACGTCCCTGGGTTCCTCTGCTGCCTCATTAGACTCTCCCTCTTTGGGGTAGGGGAAGGGTTTCCCACCACCTGGGCAAGTGTATTCCTTCAGCACTTGGCCCATCTTGCATATCTCTTTCACCAGGACTCCCACCCAGTCCGGGTGGGTTGTTTCTGAGGTGGGTTGTGGGACCGGGTCAGACTCTGTAGCAACATCCCTAGTGTCTGGGGCAATGTCAGGTTCTGGGATGGTGTCCCTAGTTTCTGGGGCTATGTCAGGTTCTGTGGCTACGTCCCTAGTTTCTGGGGCCATGTCAGGTTCTGTGGCAGCATCCCTAGTCTCTGGGGCCGTGTCAGGTTCTGTGGCAGCATCCCTAGTCTCTGGGGCCGTGTCAGGTTCTGTGGCAGCATCCCTAGTTTCCGGGGCCAGGTCAGTTTCTGTGGCAGCATCTCTAGTCTTTGGGGCCATGTCAGGTTCTGGGGCCTCATCCCTATTGTCTGGGGTAGATGTCAGAGTGGCTATCCAAGTCAGACCCCCCTTATCCCTGAATGCTAAATAGAGCAGGCCTATCAGCAACACCAGCCACTGTATGGTATCATTAGCATCTAGAGAAGATTTGAACCCCTCAAAGATTGGCGGGATAGGCCCAAAGAGCTGGGTGAAGGGTTGTGAGAGCATTTCTTTTGGTGTCACTTCCTCGCAGTAGGTACCATTATTAAAGTAACCCTGAAAACATGTCATTAATGTGTGGTAGCTGTGAATCCACATGCCTGCCTTCCAGAGGAAGTTGAAAATCCATGAATTCCTCACCTTATTGACCCATGACACAAACTGTACAACAGCCACTGTAGCCTTAGTTATAGGGCCCATGTTTAGATATGGGGCTGCAAATGGGAGAGAAACAGCTGTGACCACTTGCCATACGAACCGGAATAAGCTAGACCACATGGTGCAACCTAATGAGGTTCCTATATCCAGCACAAAGAAAACTGCGTTACTCAAGAACTGTTATCCTTCTTCCCCTCGATGCCCTCGTGCCCCACGTTGGGCGCCAAAATCTGTCCTGGTTTGAAGGACAGGTGTCTGTTAAGGAAGGCAGGAGCCTCCCTTGGAATGGGAAACTGTAACCCCTCTCCCTCCGAGTTATTATAAATTTGAAATCAAGAGGCTCTCAGGCAAAGATATGGGAATAGGAATAACAGTTCTTTACTACTATCTAAGACAAGGATAACAAATAACAACAACTATAACGTTAACCAACAAATAGAACTAGAAACCCAGTGGCAGCCTGCTCGGCTTCAGGCACCTTTTCCCTTTGGTGCAGTTCCAGTCACAGCCTGCAGGGGCTCTCTGGGTGTGATGATTCCCCGGCGGCTGCAGGGGGCGCTCCGGCACGAGCTCAGGTAGCACACGGCAAATGGCGACTGCCCGAAGCACGGAGGGATGGAGGAGAGCCCTTGCTCCACAGACCCTCGGGAGGGGCAGCTGGTGTAGGCGCCACAGCAGGATCCCCGGACACAGGGAGCTGGGACGGTAAGGGGTCTCCACGTGCAGGGAAAAACCCCGCTACAATGTAGCGGAGAAAACTCAGAGCGGGCTGGTGCAGGCAAGTCGGCTCCCGATGGGGCAGAGGGCAGAGACTCACAGCAGACAGACCGGCAGCTCCGCGCTGGCTTCTCAGGGGCCGTGGGTTCAGCAGACAGCAGCTCCGACCGTCCAGCTCCGAGGGTCCCGAGCAAAAGAGCATGACCTCCCCCCTGCCCTTGCTTTTCAGTCTCTCCAAATCTCGCGTTACCAGGCTCTGCTTCCATGATGGGCAATTTTGCCCCACCCTGCCAAGGAGAAAGGCTCTAGCCTTGTGCTTTGTTTCTCTTAAGTACCCAGTCATTTGTGTCTTAGCAACCCATGGGAGAAAAATTCCTGAGGAAAAGAACTAGATCCAACCTTCAACAGAGAGAGATCCAGTAGCTAGGTAGTTTTAAGGATTGATATACTGGTAAAACAATTAAAAAGTTGATCCGCCTTTGAGAAAAAAAACCATATATAAGCAAAGACCCTCTGAGCCTCTTCCTCTTTTGGCCTGCTGCTGTGTTTAAAGGAGCATCTCCCTGCCTCTCTCCCGGGTAAGGTGCTGTCCGTCCCCCCCCCCACCCCCCGCTTCTTCCAGAGGAGGGAGGGGGGGAAAGGGAGGTTTACGGCGGCCGTGCGGCTGTAGCTGGGCATGGGGGAGGAACCAGATGGAATTCTCGGCAGATACAGTTCAGCCGACATGTCAGCTACACTAGACAGGGCCAGATCCCTGCTCTGGGCCAGGCAAGGACCGGGCCAGACTCCATCCAGTTCGGGCCAGGCCCTGCCCTGTCACCTCGATCCCGGCCAGCCCTAGCAGGCCAAGCCAGCTTTGCAGAGCCAGGCCACAGAGACTCTGAGTACTTCTGCCATCCAGCTCGGACCTTTTCAAACAGCCCGGGAAAGAGCACGTGATCGTCACACTGCCAGAGAGAGAGAGATTAACTCTATCCATGCCTGGACTAAACTTGCAGACACTCATCCTTCCTTGCACAGAGAGAGGAACGAGTGAGGACATCTACATAAATGCAGCATAGAGACTTTACAGTCAGTGAGGAAAGCAGGACCGATGCCTAGAGGGAGGTATATGAGAAGTGCTTCAAGAGTGAAGCTGAAAATTCTTTTGGAGAACCATGGTTGGGGACTGAGCTAATAAATTCCCTGTAATATATGAAGACATAGTCCAAAGGGGGATGTGAGTTTCTAATGGCAGCCAGTGAACTGAAATACCTGGGTAAAGACAAGTAAGTGTTGAAATAAGTACAGCCTGATGAGAAACTTGAACCAAGACAGAGGAGAGGCTGTGACCCAGAGCCCTGGTCCTGGGGGGAATGCCAGAGAACCTGTGTTGTCAGGAGAACCTGTGTTGCTCAGCACAGAAGAAGGGATTTTCTTTGTTGCTGCAATTGAACTGTGCATCCTTAAAACAGGTGCCCTGTGGACTGTTCATAACCCACCATAGTGGCTGTGGGAAGACTACTGGTGTGGGAGGGATCTACCACAAGCAGATCTTTCTTCCGGGCGGTGGCTGATGGTGAGGCAGAAGACCCATAAAAACTGTATTTTTCTTACAGAAAATCCATGGTATAAGCAAAAGAGACTTCTCTCCCTAAATGAACTGAAACGAGAGCTATTTCAGAGGTGGTAAACTGACTGGAGGCTGAAGTGTTGTCTTTTGTATGTTGTCAGGGAGAAAGAAATGGAGAGGTGGGGGTAGGAGGGGTGGTCTGAGGAGTTTTTTCTGGTTTTTTCTTTTTTTTTTTTTCTCTGTCTTAGGTATATTAATAAAGTTTCTTTATACTTTATAAAGTTTGAGCCTGCTTTGCCTACTCCTAATCCTCATCTCACAGCAGACATCAGGTAAATTTTGGTAAGTGTGCTGGCATTTGGCCGGAACCTTGAATAGGTGAACTGAAAACCACTCTATAGTGGTAGATGATTGCATCTGGGAACAGGCTCCGGACGGGGGACAGAACACGGGCAATGTACCACTGGCATATGGTAAGGCTGTTCTTCATGCCTTACGGGAGAACGAGCCAGTGGTACCTTTTGAGTGGAGCCTTTCTGTTGAGGGATGGGACAGAAAAAGCAAACTGGGGGGAGTCTTGAGGGTGGAATGGGATGTTGAAGAAACAGTCTTTTATATCTATGATGGCAATCATCCAGTCTCTGGGCAGCATCGATGGTGAGGATAGGCTGAGCTGAAAGGGACCCATGTCCTCAATGAGTTCATTGATCTTATGGAGGTTGTGGAGTAGCCGCCACCTGTCCTTGCCAGGCTTTTTCAGCACAAAGACAGGGGAGTTACAAGGGCTGGTGGTCTCGACGATGTGACCTTTGGCAAGCTGTTCCTCTATGAGGGCTTCCAGGGTACACAATTTTGTCTTTGAAAAGGGCCACTGCTCGATCCACACTGGGTTCTTTTGTTTTCAGGTGAGCCGAGGGATGGAAGGTGGTGTGCGCCTCTCAGTGGCCCCAGTTAAAAATCCCTGCTGGGGATGTGTAAGGAAGCCCTCCACTGGGTCAAAAGGTCCCTGCCCCATAACGTGATGGTGGCCCTCACCACGAATGGCCGGATGCTCCCTATCTTGCCTTCAGGGCCTTCAACAGTGACATTCCGCTTGCTTCGCATAGACACTGTGTTTCCACCAATTCCAGAAATCACACCTGCCACTGGCTGCAGTTCCCAGTTTGCTGGCCAGTCGGTAAGGGCAATGATGGTCACGTCTGCACCGGTTTACAGCATCCCTGGTCGGTAGACCTGCTCCCCTTTGCAGAGCAGGCTGCATTCAATGATAGGCTTATTTGAGCCTGCAAACTGTGCCCACATTATCGTTGGATTGAGTGGAATCTGTTTTGGGCAGTCCTTTGGAAGCAGAAAGGCTTGTGCAATTGGTGTTTCCTGTGAAAGGTGAAAGGGTGGGTCTGTGCAGCAAAGCTGGACAAAGATCTCTTGTCCGGGGTGTACTGTTTGTATTTCCGGCAATACAAAAATTTCTTCTGGACCATGAAAAGTGTCACCCACTATGAGAATGTCCCATGGACCGTTCTGCGGTCCATATTTCCCTGTGGGGATATGGTAAAAACCCTCATCTGTAAAGTGAATGGAAAACAATGTTACCAGCTGGCGTCAGGTTCCCATCTGTACTGGTCCACGTGATGGGTCTCTCTTATGTGCGCTGGGGTCTCCGGAGATGATGGTGCCTTCCGAGGTCCACCTGCCTGCTCCTGATACTTGGCGGCGGACTTCGCATACCCGTCGAGGTGATTCAGCTTTTGATTTGTTGTCATAGCGCGCTGGAAGTTTCCTGGGCGCTGTGGGTACCGCTGCTGTCTCTGGGGCCTCTGGTAGCTGGTGCAACGGTCCTGGGTGGGTGACTTTTTGTGGCCGTCCACCTGCCTCCTCGGTGGAGTGGAGGTGGCTATTAGCAAAGGCGGAGGCGACTTGGGTCCTCGGAGGCCAGCCTTGTTCCCAGTCGCCAAGCGAATCTTGCCCTCGCTCCCTGCTAGCTACTCGGTAGGCGAACTCTCCCACACCTCAGGGGGATCTTCCAACCCCGGGAATGAAGAGACACAGACACGAGGTTCTGCACTCTGTGACACCGGGGGTCGGAGGACATCCATTCCCCCGTGACACGATCTTTTATTGTTCCCTCGGTGACCAATCATCGAGTAGCTGAGGGGAGAAACCGGGGAGGAGCAGGGGACAGGGAGCTAACCAGGGATAGAAGGGGGATTGTTGGGGAAGATGAAATAGGAAAGCCTTATAAATATGATTACCTAGCAAAAGATGCTGAGAATCTAGAAACTGTAAGCGAGATTGAAGTGAAGACAAGCCTTGAGATACCAAACCCCAGTTACTGAACAACTAGAAAACAATGGCATGGCTGCCTGCAGGTAATCCCCCCTTTGATTAAACAGTACCCTCTGCTTGCAGACAGGTCCAAGGGTCAGAGCAGACCCTACCAACTTGGCAGAGGGTCCAAAAAACAGCTTTTAGGGTTTAAAATATAACACTGTATGGTAATGCAACAGTTCTCATAGGCTGTATGCAAATGTTATAAGATTTGTAGTTTGTTCTAGATTGGTTAATGAAAATTAGAATATTCAACACAGAAGATGATTTATTGCATTGTAAGTGACAAGCTCGCTCTCTTCTCTTCTCTCTTAGACCTTCGCTCTCAACTCTCTTAGATCCTCGCTCTTAGCTCTTCTCGTCTCTCTGACCTACTCCGAGCTGCGTCTGGCAGCTCTCAGCAGGTCTCTTATATCAGCGTCCTTTTACAATAAACCTCATGCTCTACAACTCGACTTCAGAGATCTCTTGTCTGTCCTGGCTGTCTGAAACCGACCCTAAAACTCCACAGGGGATGAGAGAGGGTTACAGACAAGGGAATGATACAATGAACAACCGAGTAACTGAGAACTCTCTAGAAAACTGGGGGTGACTTAGATGGGCAGGTGGTGCTCCCCAATGAGCCCTGGGGGTGTTAACCTGTCTCGAGCCCAGCCTCTTCTGGGCTAAACTATTGTTTGCTCCACCTCAGGGGAGCACTCCTCCTCTCCCCAGGGCTTTCTCATTGGAAATTCTTCTTCTGGGGTAACCTGCACCACCGCCACATCTCCCCCATTTTTATTGCTTAAAGGCAACACGCGGTTAACTAAAGAGATAACAAAACACTTAACACAACTTAGGGAACAAAGTCCGATAAGAATGACCAACAAAATTAAAAGCAAAGTCCGTAGGGCTTGAGAAATCCAGCCAGAGATCCCCCAGCCGGTGAAGAGGCTGTCGAGCCAGTCCTTGCCTTCTGTTTTGAGTTGGTGAATCTGGTCCCGCATCTCCTGGATTGTGGACTTGATAGATTGGGCGTGAGATGAAAGGTTGAAGCAACACAGTCCCTCAAACTCTTCGCACCTGTGGCCGTGGAGCAGCAGCAGATAGTCAATTGCAGCCCAGTTTTGGAGCGTCGCCTGCCTGGTCATCTCCTCGTCTGAGAGGAGTTCTGAGAGCGCCTGAGATGTTAAATTGGCTTGCTTTCCAAGCCAACACTCTAGGTGGGAAAGCTCACCTAGGGCCTTGGCTGCCGCCACCCACGGCAGAAATATCGAGGCCGCGACCCTTTTGGAGAACAACCAGGAGACCACGTTATTATCACAATTTGAGTCCAAATCTAGGGTGGATCATTTTTGGCGGGTCATATTGGTGTGGTCTCTCCAGGATAACAGCTGGTTCATTCCTGGTGTCAGCAGGGAAAGCTTGCCGAGCGTGCACGGCCCTCCCCTGAGACGGGACGGGATTCCTGCCCACACACGATCTCCACATATTAAGAAAATCCCCTTAGGGAGTTTCTTGGGGGAATTGGTGGATGCTGACCATGTAAAATTAGCAAATTTTCACCAGGCTCTTTCACTGTAGAGTTTCCAATTGTTAGGGGTGACATCGAAGGCTTTCTTTGCTACCGGAGGAATGGTCAATGTGTCAACTTTATCTGCCTTCACTGCCATTATGGCCCCCCCTCGTCCTGGGTTGGTTTCCCGCGGCACATCCCTGTACCTTTGCCAGCTCTTTCTCCTATCCCAAAGGGAGCTATAAAGAATTTGCCTCCGGTGTCTGGCGGCACTAGGGTCTGCGAAAGAGGTACAGAACGCGGGTTGTGCCGACCCCAACAGGTCCAATTCTTGGGGTTCGGTGTCCATGGGTGGCAGGGCCTGCATCCACTGATCCCAACTGTAGGAATTGGTTGGTCCCTGAGAGAAAAGCATGGTACTCTGGCCATGTCTCAGGAATCCCTACCAGGCAGGTGCTCATCGGGCCGTTCGCTGAGTCGACGTGAAGACAGAAGTCACTCTGGCCGATGGATTTTGCCAGAGTGACCCACACGTTTTCTCGGGGCTGCTGCACCAGCCACGGGGCGGACGCCAGGATCTCCAGGAGAAGCAGGACTGAGGCAAAAAAACAGACTGGCTCCATCTTCTTTGGGGATCTCTGGTGGAAAACTGAGAAGAGGATATTTGAGAGTAAGAAATGTTACCCTTTTGTGATTGGTTCTCTCCGGACGATAAAAGACTGGGTCATCCCCAAATAGAGGGTTTAAAGGATTTCATGGTGGCTTTTTAGAACAAGGTATTAAGGAGTCAGCAGAAGGCTCAGCACCCTCAGCTGCTTTATAAAGGCAAACTGTACAAGATTTTTGCAGGGAGTAAAGCAACCCAAGCAACAGAAGATAACTCAGACTAACATACTCTCCCCCTCTCTCCCCCCTTTTCTTTTAAACGAGTAGGAAATAGGGATAGGGACACCCAAAAGGTAAGTCAGAGGGGTAGGTTGGGGAAGGGAAACAGGGGGTGTACAGTCCATGGGATTCTCTCTCCGGCATCTCTGGTGTTTTCTTCTTCTTCTTCTTCTTGAGGAGGTGCCGGAGGGTCGTCAAAGCCGGGTAAGTATTTCTTCTTTCTTTTCTTCCAGGCTTCCATGGCCTGGAAACCTTCTTCTTGCAGAGACTGGGGTGGAACTGTCTCTGCAAAACAAGCTTGCTTTCTCTGCCTAGGCCCCCGGTAGGGTCGGACATACCTAGCTGGGATCCATTTCGGCCCCTCTGGGGTGGACACACATGTGTAACCTCTGCCCCAGACGATCAATGGGAGGGGCCCCTCAACCTCGTGGGTCTCAGGGTCCCTCACCAGCACCGGCGGATGTTCTCTTAATTTAGAATTGGCCAAATTCGTAAAGTGCCGGAATACAGGGGGTACGGGCTCTTCTGGTGTACAATTTAAAAAGTTAATCGTGAAGAGCGCCTTGCAGAGTCGCTCAATGGGCGATTTCTTCTCTGCACCTCCCTGCTGCTGGTAGAGGACTCTCTTGAGTGTACCGTGAGTCCTCTCCACGATGGCCTGTTCCATAGGTGAGTGAGGGATGCCGGTGACGTGGGCAATCCCCCACTCCTGGAGGAAACTACAGAGGTAGGCAGAGGTGTATGCTGGGCCATTGTCGGTTTTAATTTTCTTGGGGGTACCTAGGACAGAGAAGGCCATTAGTAAATGTTTACGTACATCCTTGGCTTTTTCGCCCGTGTGGGCGGAGGCGAAAACTGCATGGCTGAAGGTATCTACTGATACATGGACGTACTTCAGCCGTCCAAATTCTTGTATGTGAGTCACATCCATTTGCCAGACCTCATTGGCTACTAGCCCTCGGGGGTTTACCCCTGGATGGAGAGAGGGCAGTTGGTAGGTCTGGCAGCTGGGACATGTCGCCACAATTGCCCGAGCCTGCTCTAGAGGTAGGTGGAACATCCTCCGGAGGGCTGGGGCGTTTTGATGGTAAAACTGGTGGGACATCTTGGCTTGCGCGAAGGTGTCAGGGATGTTAGCTGACTGTACCTGCGCAGCCATTGCCAAGGCGTCCGCCCTGCGGTTCCCCTCACTGATGTATCCAGGGAGGTCTTGATGCAATCTCACATGCATCACGTGAAATGGGTGCTCTCGGTGGGACAACAGGAACACTAGCTGTGAGAGCAGCCCGAACAAATTTGGGTTGGAGACCTCCTTAAGTAAGCTGTGTTCTGCTCTGACAGTGACCCCAGCAACATAAGCCGAATCAGTGACTAAATTGAGAGGTTCCTGGAACCTTTCGAAGACTCTGACGACGGCTGCTAGTTCTGCAATTTGTGGGGATCCCTCCACCACATGGACCTCAGATTCCCACTTCTGGGTCCGAGGGTCCTTCCAAGTCATGACTGACTTGTGAGAGGATCCTGAGCCGTCAGTGAAAACTGTCAGAGCTCCTTTTACAGGCTTTTTTGACTGCATAAACTTTGGAGCCAAATTAAAATTTGTGTTAAACAGATGGTGTTTTAATTTCTCGCCAGTAATTTTGCCTGGGAAACTGTCGAGAGAGAACTGGAGGCTCTCATTGGACTGGATTAACTTCTCCAAGTCCTCATCTTTCCACGGAACACGTATGCATGAAAAATTGCATCCCGCAAGGGTGCGGAGCCTGGTCCTCGCTCTGGTGATCAGCGAGGCCACCAGCTCTTGTGGCGTGGTGATAGTCTTGAATGGAGTATGAGGGAGGAACACCCACTCTATGATTAAGAGGGGGTCCTTCAACCTCCCGTCCCATTGAAATATCAATGCATGGTATTGTGGGACCTGCCCCAGGATGGTAAGCTGAAAGGGCAGGTCCGGGGCCACTCTATGGGCGTGCCGGGAGGCTAAGGCTTTGCGCACCTTACCTATGGAAGCCCTGGAATCTGTGGTGAGCTGCTTCGGAGAGTCCAGTCCCTCGCCACCCTTCAGAAGGTCGAACAAGGGGGCGAGGTCCGTTGTCGTCAGCCCCAGCAGAGGACGAACCCAGTTGATGCTGCCGCAGAGTTGGTGGAGTTCTCTCAGTGTCCTGGGCTCATCCACAATGTCAAGCTGCTGGGGTGCGACAGTCCGCTCTCCGATGCGGAGGTACTTCCACGGTAGGGTGCGTTGTACCTTGTTTGGATGGATGATCATCCTGGCACGCTGGATGGCGTTGATGGTGGCGTTGAGAGTCTCTTCCAGTAGTTGCTCCGAAGGAGTGCAAACAAGGACGTTGTCCATGTAATGGAAATTTTGGATTTCGCGAAGGCTTTTCTCACTGGCGACAGTACTCGGGCTACGTACCACTGGCAGATTACAGGGGAATTTTTCATTCCCTGTGGTAAAACCCGCCAGTGGTACCTTTCCTGGGGCGCCTGCCTGTTTACTGATGGAACTGAGAAGGCAAAGCGTGGCGCATCATCCAGGTGCAACGGGATCAAAAAGAAGCAGTCCTTGATGTCAATGACTGCGAGTGGCCACGCTCGGGGGAGCATTGCCGGGGATGGTAATCCCGGCTGAAGGGGCCCCATGTCGACAATGACTTCATTGATCTTGCGTAGGTCGTGGAGGAGCCTCCACCCGCCTCCGCCAGCCTTACGGATGACAAAGACAGGGGAGTTCCAAGGGCTGTCTGATGGAACGACATTACCCTTGGAAAGTTGCTCCTCCACGAGGGACCGTAGGGCGCTTAACTTATCTTTGGTAAGGGGCCACTGCTCCACCCACACCGGCTTGTTGGTCTTCCAAGTGAGAGGTGGAACAGAGCCGTGGGTGGCGCGCCCAGCAGTGGCCCCGGCTAGAAATCCCCTGGTGTATCTGGGATTTCTAGCCTGGTCCCCCATTGCAACAACAGATCCCTACCCCAGAGGTTCAAGTCAGAGGCCACTACTTACGGTCTTACCGTGGCTACATGACCGTCCGGCCCCTCCACCAGGATGTTACTGGTGGACCTCCGGGGCATAACAGCTCCCCCAAGGCCACTGATGTTCTCGGTAGAGGGCCGAAGCCCCCACCCGGGTGGCCACTCTGCTGCTGAAATGATTGTCACATCCGATCCTGTGTCCATCATGCCCTGGATGTGCACCGCTGCCTTGCCGTTTTTGAGGCAGCACGACAGGGTGGGCTTGTCAGTTCCCAGGAGTTCTGAATACATTGCCTGTGGTGTCATTTTTGTTCTCGGGAGGTCTTCAGGAATTACAATCGCGTGTGCCAGCCACTGGCCGCTGGGCATAAACCAGGGAGCTGAGTGGCAAGCCGCGGTAATTTTAAAAGTCTGACCAGGAACTGCAGCTACGATTTGTGGGAGAACAAAGAGCCCGGGAGGGCCCCTGGTGGAATCTCCTACAACCAAAAGCTCAGTTCTTTTGTAAATGTCTCCACAAAGGAACACGTTATAGCCGCAGAAGTCTGTATGTGTGACATGTTGAGGGTGGGCACTTACCAGGTGAAACCTGGTCCTGTCCTTGGTCACTGGAGCGTCCCCCTCTCCCACTGATGGTGTGGCAGGCGGTCTCGCCGGAGCGGCGATGGTGGTCCCGGTGTTGTCAGCATTTAATTTGGTGTCACAGCACGGTGCTGTACCGCGCTCCTCTGCCCGTTTCCCTGGTGCTGGCGGCAACACGGGCAGAGCACTGCTCCGGGACCTGCGGGAGGCTTAGAACAAGAGGTGTTATTTCTCCGGGGCTTTGGACAAAAGCGTGCGATGTGCCCACCCTGTCCGCAGTTATAACACTTGTTATGTCCAGTTCGGTTATTGTCAATTCCAGGGGTGGCAGCCCCCGCTGCTGCCACATACCTCCTTTGCTGTTGGGGTCCGCAGCCTGGAGGAGGGGTTGCTACTGATGGCTCGGGGGTGATCTCGGCGCACGCTTCCAACATTGCCTCTAAGGTGGGCCGAGGCAATTTGGGGAGGGTTTTTAGGACTGCCTTGCAGGCAGCGTTGGCATTAGTGTATGCCACTGACCGGAGGAGCTTTGCTTGGTTTGAGGGGTCTTCCTCCTGTTTCTTGAGGGCCATCCTCACTCGGCCCACAAACTTAACAAAGCTCTCCTCCGGCTGTTGCCTGATGGTGGCATACCCATCTGAGGGCACCTCCGCAGATGGTAACGTCAGGAGGGCCCTCAGCGCTGCCTGCTGTATGTCTCTAATCGCCCTCATTGGGAGCTGTGCAGCCTGCTCCTCACCCTTGCTAAAGTCCCCCTCGCCTGCTAGGTGGTCCATTGTCAGGTCATCGACCTCATCCTCCCCATCATATTCTCCCAAGAGGTCCTCTAGCAGGCGCTTCCAAGCCCTTTCCCATAGCATGTAATTTTCAGGAGCCAGGATCCCTTCCATGATTGACTTAAGGTCCTCCGGGACTAAGAGGTTGGACCTAAAGGTTGCCCTGAGCATGCCCTGGCTGTAAGATGATTCCAGCCCGTGGTCGCTGATCATCTTACATAGGTCTCGCAGCTGGAAGAATGGAAAGGGCTCCCACTGGGGATTCCGCCCACGCCTACCCAGGGAGACCGGTCGGGCTACCAGGCCTTGTCCCCCCTCCTGGGCTGCGCCCCCTAGGCCCCCGGGTTCTAGGTGATCTGAACCCGGGCAGGCCTGGGCCCAGTCCCAGGCCTCGGCACCAGCCTCGGGTTGTGGGCCTCCGGGTTCTAGGCTCCGGGGCCCACAGTGCCGGTAGGCCCCGGCCTCCTCCCTTCCGGGTTCTAGGTGTCGAGGACCGGAAGGGGGGGCGTGGGAACCGGAGCCTGAGAGGGCGGCGCGCGAGGGGACGGGTGCCGCGCGAGGCCGGTAGGAGGTCACGATGGGATGGGAGGGGCCCGACGCGATACCATGCCCCGACACGACGTAGGCAGAGGGACGGCCCGGGGGGCGAAGGACTCCATGGGCAGGCTCAGGGGAGGGGTCCGGGGAAGGGGAGGGATCCCGCGCAAAGTGGCTCTTGGCACCAAAACGGGGGGTGGAAGGCGCGCTCGCCGCGAGGTCGGCACCATTTTGTTTTTCGCGGCGGCCATCTTCTCTATTATAAGTACGATAAGGGGGGGGCATAACGGGCTCAATCGGGTACTCGGGCATAGGTAAAAGATCTAAGGGAAGGTCCGGCGCAGAGAGGCCCTCCCCCCACCGGTCAGGGAGCGCCGGAGATTGCAGGGGATCGAGGGCAAACGACACCCGACGTGATTCTCGACGCTTCAGGGAAGAGGGGTGCGGAGAGTGGGGTGGTAGGGAAGGTGGGGTAGGAGGAACTGGGGTCTCAACTTTCCCCTTAGTAAGTGCCCTCAAAGAATTGCAAATTAAAATCAAAACCGAATAAAAACGAGTCACCCGAACATTTCCCTCTCTAATTTTCCTAGTTAAAAAATCCGCAACTTTGTCCCAAAAACCCAGATCTCGAACTGAGTCTAAAGAAACCGAGGGAAACTGAATAAAACCCCACCTAACAAATTCCCTTAAAAGAGGTTTCGAAAAACGCTTCCCCTCCGCGGTTAAAACTCCCTTAATTTGGGAGTAAGACCCCTTTTGCTGTTTGGAAAGCCAGGCACCCATAACGGCAGCAACTCCTAGCTGAGGTAAAACGGACAACGTAAAAAAATAAAGCTAACGTGGTGGGGTCGGGGGAAATTCTTAAACTCACTTTTCGGACGCTGCGCAGCGATTTTACTCCGCGTGCCAGGTCCCAGATCCCTGGCATCTCTCCCGTCCCTGACCGCCGGTCACAGTCCTCTGGCTAGGGCGGTGTGGTGACCGAGGCTCCCTCCTCACTCTGTCGGGAGAGAGGTTGCTCGATCTCCCCTCCCGAAGAGTCCACTAGAACACGGAGCTCCTCAGGAAGGGCGGCTGATGCTGCAACGGCACGCTTCTGGCAAAGGTCGCTCTAATGAGGCAAGTGGTCAAGCTGACCAAATGCCCCACGTTTGGGCACCAGCTGTGGCCGTCCGCCTGCCTCCTCGGTGGAGTGGAGGTGGCTACTAGCAAAGGCGGAGGCGACTTGGGTCCTCGGAGGCCAGCCTTGTTCCCAGTCGCCAAGCGAATCTTGCCCTCGCTCCCTGCTAGCTACTCGGTAGGCGAACTCTCCCACACCTCAGGGGGATCTTCCAACCCCGGGAATGAAGAGACACAGACACGAGGTTCTGCACTCTGTGACACCGGGGGTCGGAGGACATCGATTCCCCCATGACACGATCTTTTATTGTTCCCCCGGTGACCAATCACCGAGTAGCTGAGGGGAGAAACCGGGGAGGAGCAGGGGACAGGGAGCTAACCAGGGATAGAAGGGGGATGAGAGAGGGTTACAGACAAGGGAATGATACAATGAACAACCGAGTAACTGAGAACTCTCTAGAAAACTGGGGGTGACTGACTTAGATGGGCAGGTGGTGCTCCCCAATGAGCCCTGGGGGTGTTCACCTGTCTCGAGCCCAGCCTCTTCTGGGCTAAACTATTTGCTCCACCTCAGGGGAGCACTCCTCCTCTCCCCAGGGCTTTCTCATTGGAAATTCTTCTTCTGGGGTAACCTGCACCACCGCCACAACTTTTCTGAAAAGTCTTTTATAAAGTGTCCAAATTCTCTGCAATTGAAACAGCGAGCATTATCTTTTGAGGCTACTGCTGCAAATGCACCAGATACCCCTTCTGAAATTCCCTTCGCAACTGCTTGGGCAACTGTGTTTTTAGTGGATGTTTAGCGTGTGCAGCCTTCCACCATTTGCTCTATGGTGGGTTCTGTGTCCAGGGGTAAAGCCCTCAGGATAGTCTTACATTGTTCGTTAGCATTTGCCATAGCAAGTTTACTTAGAAGTTCTTTTTGCCCCTCTGGACTTTCTATTTGTTTTTCTAGGGCCACCTTTAACCTGTCCACGAATTTAATAAAGCTCTCATCCACTCCTTGTTTGATGTTAGAAAAATGTTGTGTGGGAATAGAGTCATCAGGGGTAAGAAGCAGTGATGTTTTTGCTGCAATGGATATATCCTGCAGTGCAGCTTCAGGTATAGTGTTTGTTTGGTCAGAGGGTTTTTGAAGTTCACCTTCTCCAGCTAATTGCTCAACATTAAAATTTGGCCAATTAGCATCTTTGGAATAGGAGTCAGATAATGTTTTTAATTGTCTTTTCCAATGCCTGTCCCAAAGCATATATTCTGCCGGGGTAAGGAGGCAATTAGCAATATCTTTAATGTCATGCGGTACGAGCAAATATGCTGAGAAGGTGGCTTCTAATAAGTTTCTAAAAAAATGGGATCCCCGCCCGTGTTCCTTAGCAACCTTGCAAAGCTCTTTGATTTCTTTATAATGAATTGGTTCCCATGTTTTTTTATCTGAGGGTCTCTCTCGCCTTCCTTTTGTAAAAATGACTGGAAAGGTTGAGATCTTTTGAGTGAGTTCAAAATCTCCCTCCCGGGTGGCTTCTCGCTGTGTCTCTTTCCAGCGGTCACACTCTGAGTCAGAGACTCCAGAGCTATCGTAATCGTCTGCAAAAGAGGAGCTGTGTTCCCTAGGAGGGGTCGGGGCAGCCTGGATTTGAATGGCATGGGGGAAAGCGCGGCAGCCCCTGGATGCAGGCAGCTCCTGAGTCAGGGTGGGGGTGGGGATCGAGGGGGAACGGGAAGTGGGGTGCCGCGGCAGGGGGCATGTCGCAGCCGGGGGAGGGAGACGGAGGGGCTGTAGTCATAGAGCTGCATAGCGTGCAGCAGCTACAGATCTTGGGAGGGACAGAAGTTAGCTCGTTGCGGCTGCTGGTTTTGCAGGGCTGTTTGAATTCAGCAGCAGCAGCTGGAAACAGTTGGGGAGAGGGGGTTAATGCAGCAGGATTTAAAGCAGAAGTTACGCAAGAGGGATTTGCAGGGGAAACTGAAGGGGCAGGGAGGGAACCCAGAGGTAGATGTCCTGAGGGGGAATGGTTGGGGGGGGGTATCACGGTTTGAGGCAGGGAAACGGGAAAAACAGGTTTGTGTGATGTAGCCAGAGCTACGTTATTAGCATCACAAAGTACGGCAGGGGTATTGGAATGCATGATAAGGGGTGGGGCGCGGGAGGGGGGGGGGGTGGCAGGGAGAGAGGGAAGGTTAAGTGGTGGAAGTGTGTCGAGTGTGGCTACACTGCCGGTTCTGATTTGCAAAGGGAGAGTACATGAAGGGGAAGGTGGGGAGTGGGGTAAGAACCAGTTAGCCAGCTGGGTACGAGGTATTACCATAGAGGAGCAAGGCATGCTGGGGGTGGTTCGCTGGTCACCATGACTGAGAGATAGGTTTCTTATCTCTGAGTCATCTTGCCCTCAGGCATTTCTCCAAGAGAGTGCAGAGGGCGCCCGAGCCAAGAGCTCACAGCCCTCCACAATTAAAAGTCTAGGAGGATTAAGAACATCTTATTCCAAAAGTTTCTAAGTATTTCATGCCTGTGATCTAAAGCAGTAGTGCTTGAAAACAGCAGGAGAAAAAAAATTACGCATTGCATATTTATAATACATGATTGTTGATTGTCGCACGGTTGGACACAAAAGAATCAGGCAACTCTCATCAGCAGGTCAGTGCCACCAAGGCCGGGCCAGAGAGAAGAAGAGCCCTGCCTCTCTTTATTCTTTCATTTTTATATCTTTACATAGACAATCATGGATTGGACAATGAGGTTACCACCTCTCCAATTCCATAGGTTAGGAACACAGTCCATCAACCTTCTCTACCTTAGAAAAAGGAATGAAAAACAATACCAAAAGTACAAAACAATCTTTAGCCGCTGTTTTAGGTTACAATGGTATGTATTCTATCACCATCTTCATGGGATGTTGGGGCCGGGCGTGGCAGTGTTCCTGATTGCTGCAGAATGGTTTGCTAATAAGCCAGTCGTTGGGGCCGGACAGAGCACTTTACTCACCCCAAACATTGCAGATAGTGGCTCATCATCCCATTGTGAGATGCCCCGCCCAGGGGGAGGAACCAATGTATCCCGATCTGCATATAAACTGAGATTTGAAGCACCACAGGCAGCTTTTTCCACTGGATTCCCAGAGGAAGACCAGATCCTTCTACACCACCACTGGACCTTCAGAGGAGAGCTACACCTTTCACAGGATCATTGCTTCAACAGAAGCGCATCTATCACTCCCAGAGAACTGCAACCACCTTCTAAGTGGACTACTACCAACACCCTGACCGACAGGGTGTCAAGTTGTATTCTGACTCTGTCAGTATTTTTTGTATTATTACATTTTTCCTATTAAATTGTAGTTCTGACTTTGAGCCTCTCACTGATTTGTTTTTCAAACTAACACATTTTTTGGCGCCCAAACGTGAGGCCAGGCCCTGAGGAAAGTCAGAATTACAATTTTGTGTTCTAGAAGCCACCTATTCACCATGATACTCAACATACTTACATGGGTCCTGTACCTTGCTCTATATATATTTCCACAGAAAGGGAACTACCTGCCCGTAGTAATGCTCCTGTGTAGGCTGGGGTATCGTATAAAAATTGCTTTATTAGTTTACTATGTCTATTGCATGATAACCTCCGAGGCAATGAACACCATTCAGAATATATACTCAATTTTGTTTGCTTGTCTTAGAGTGGGCTGCTACATCTGGGACCTCCTCAACAATCACAACAAGCCCCTAGGGGAAAGAGTGGAGAATAGTTTTTTTCAGCCTTTCAGACCTGACACAACAGTTTTTGAAAATATTGAGTTCCCTTTGGATGTCAAAGATGGTATAATCTTGCTGTCAGTTCTGTTTTCTTTTCTCTCTATGACCTGCACCGTGTACACCATGCTTAGAGTCAGAAGAATGCTCGATGCGGCACAGTATCCTCAGGATGAGGACAAAAAAAGCAGCAAAACAACAGGCACCATATCTAAACAAACTGTCATAGAGGTGTTGTGGGTTGACCCCGACCAGGTGTCAGGTGCTTACTCAGTTACTCTATCACTCGCTCTCCCGCCGGGAGAGGGGAGAGAATTATATTGAAAAAGACTATCAGGGTAAGAAAAGGCAGTTTTATTACAGTGGGGAAAAATAGAACAAGCAAGTTGAAAGTTGTGCGCACAAGAGCAGAAGAGAAAAAAACCAATCTCTACTTCTTATCAGTAGCGATGTCTGGACACTTTCTGGGAAGCAGGGCTTCAGTACGCGTGACGGTTGTTCTAGGAGGCAAACATGGACCAGCCCTGAGTGTCTTCTTTTCTTCTTCTTTTCTTTCCTTTATATATCTGAGCTGATGTTATATGGTATGGAATATCCTTTTGGCAGACTAGGGTCAGCTGGCTTGCTGGTGTCCCCTCCCAGGATCTTGCTCTTTCCCATCCCCTTCAGTGGGGGAAGGAATGTCAGAGGGACAGCACAGCTTGGCAGTAGCCAAAACACTGCTCTGTTATCAACACCAGCTACCAAAGCAAAGTACAGCAGTGTAAGGCCTGTGAGCTTTACCCCAGTCAGACCCAATACAATTTCCACCCTTTATTCTATACTATTTGCATCAAGCTCAAAAATTTTTTTTTTACTCACACATGCAGTTTAAGCTACATCTTTAGACTATTTCCATCACATTAACTACTATCTCTTGTTTTTTCACATCCTTCTACGTGGTCTCTATTTCAAGCAGAATGTTGGGTCAGGGCAGGAGGAATAGTAAACTTGATTGTCGAGGACTGGCACCATTCCTGTTCATTGTGGCCTTTTTCTTGCCCCTTGCTGAAATTCGTTCTTCGTCAGCTCATGTCCCTTCTGCTACTTACATCCTGCAACATACAACTTCCAACATACGTTATTCTTACCCCAAGGTTAAATCACCTTGGAGCACACACTGGGTCTCCCCATCCTCCCGCATTACTCACCAAGTGCACCCAGATCTTTGGGCAAAGACAATCCCACGAATGGGTTTGCCCTTTTCTATGGGGGACGCAACCCACACTGACTTCTCCAGTCACTTTCCTATGTGTAGTGCAGGAACTTTGTCTCTTTCCACAGTGTCTAAGGGTTTCGTTTGGGCGGGACCAGGGCGGTTAACAGATCTTCTAGTATTGACTAGCCAAGTGGCTTCTGCCAAATTCACATCCCAATGCTTCCATGTCCCATTACCTAGTGCCCGTAGCATAGTTTTTAACAGTCCATTATATCTTTCAATCTTTCCAGAGGCCTGTGGGTGATAAGGAATATGATATATCCACTTAATGCCATGCCTCTTTGCCCAGGAGTTAATAAGATTATTTTGAAAATGAGTCCCATTGTCTGACTCAATTCTATCTGGGGTTCCATGTCGCTACAAAATGTGTCTTTCAAGACCTGAAATTGTGTTCCGAGCCGTGGCGTGGTTTACTGGGTACGTTTCCAGCCAGCCAGTTGTGGCCTCCACCATGGTGAGGATGTAACTCTTGTCTTGGTGTGTTCGTGGCAATGGCCCAATGTAATCAATTTGTCAGGCTTCACTATACTGGAACCTCAGCTACCGCTCTCTACTCTAAAGAGGCTTTACTCGTGTGGTTCGCTTGATGGCAGCGCATGTTTCACACTGATGAATAACCTGTGTGATGGCCTCCATGGTCAGATCCACCCCTCGATCATGAGCCCATCTGTATGTTGCATTCCTTCCAAGATGCCCTGATGTTTCGTGGGCCCATCGGGCTATAAATAGCTCACCCTTTCTCTCTCAATCTAGGTTCACCTGAGCTATTCCAATTTTGGTGGCTTTATCTACCCGTTCGTTGTTTTGATGCTCTTCAGTGGCACGACTTCTGGGCACATGGGCATCTACATGGCGTACTTTCAGAGTCATGTATATCCGTGCAGCAATGTCTTGCCATAATGCAGCAGCCCAGATGGGTTTTCCCCTGCGCTGCCAGTTGGTTTTCTTCCACTGCTGCAGCCATCCCCATAGGGCATTAGCTACTATCTAGGAGTCAGTATAGAGATAGAGTATGGGCCACTTTTCTCTCTCAGCAATCTCTAGGGCTAGTTGGATGGCTTTCACCTCTGCAAACTGGCTTGATTCACCTTCCCCTTCAGCAGTCTTAATGACTTGTCGTGTGGGATTCCACACAGCAGCTTTCCACCTCCGATGGTTTCCTGTCACTCGACAGGATCCATCAGTAAATAAAGCATATTTTCTTTTGTTTTCTGGTAACTCGTTATATGGTGGTGCTTCTTGGGCACGAGTCACCTTCTCAGACAGTGCTCCAGAATCTCTGGCTTCTGGCCAACTCAAAATCTCTTCTAGGATTCCTGGGAAGTTGGGTTTTCCCATTCTGGCTCGTTGTGTAATTAAGGCCACCCACTTACTCCATGTAGCACTGGTTGCATGATGCACAGAGGGAATGTTTCCTTTGAACATCCAGTGTAGGACAGGCAATCGTGGTGCCAAGAGGAGACATGCTTCTGTCCCAACAACTTCTGCGGCTGCTCGAACCCCCTCATAAGCCACTAGTATTTCTTTTTCAGTTGGAGTATAGTGGGCTTCTAATCTTCGATAACTTCTGCTCTAGAATCTTAATGGCCGACCTCGGGTTTCTCCTGCGGTCCTCTGCCAGAGGCTCTAGGTGAGGCCCTGCTCCCGGCTGCAGTGGCGAGTATATTTTGCACATCTTATCTTGTCTGAACAGGCCCAAGAGCCACCGCACGAGCTATTTCCTGTTTGATTTGCTCAAAGGCCTGTTTCTGCTCAGGGCCCCACTCAAAGTCATTCTTCTTCCGGGTCACTCGATAGAGGGGGCCCACAAGTTGACTATAGACTGGAATGTGCGTTCTCCAGAATCCTACAAGGCCCAAGAAAGCTTGTGTTTCTTTCTTAGTAACTGGTGGAGACATATTGGCAATTTTGTCAACCACCTCTGTAGGCACATGATGGTGTCCATCCTGCTATTTTATTCCTAGAAACTGGATTTCCTGTGCAGGTCTCTTCATCTTACTTTGTTTTATGGCAAGACTAGTTTTCAGAAGAATTTGGATTATTTTCTTCCTTTTTTCAAAAACTTCTCCTGCTGTATTCACCCCACACAATGATATCATCAATATATTGCAGGTGTTCCGGAGCTCTACCCTGTTCCAGAGCAGCCTGGATCAGGCCATGGCAGATGGTGGGGCTGTGTCTCCACCCCTGGGGCAGTCGGTTCCAGGTGTACTGGACACCCCTCCAAGTGAAAGCAAATTGTGGCCTGTAATCTGCTGCCAGAGGGATTGAGAAAAATGCATTAGCTATGTCAATCGTTGAATACCATTTGGCTGCTTTTGACTTTAGCTCATATTGGAGGTCCAACATGTCTGGTACGGCAGCACTTAGAGGTGGTGTGACTTTATTCAGGCCCCGATAGTCTACTGTCAGCCGCCATTCCTCATTTGACATCCGCACTGGCTATATGGGGCAGTTGAAGGGTGGGCGGGTCCTGCTGATAACTCTTTGGCTCTCCAGTCGACGAATTAGTTCATGGATAGGAGTCACGGAGTCCCGGTTGGTACGATACTGCCTCCGGTGCACTGTCCTGGTAGCAATCGGTACTTGTTGATCTTCCACCTGCAGCAATCCTACGATGAAGGGATCTTCTGAGAGGCCAGGCAGGGTGGATAACTGTTTGATCTTCTCTGTATTTACTGCAGCTATGCCAAAGGCCTATCGATATCCCTTTGGATCCTTAAAATACCCTCTCCTGAGGTAGTCAATGCCAAGGATACAAGGGACCTCTGGGCCAGTCACAATGGGGTGTCTTTTCCATCTGTCTTCTGTTAAGCTTACCTCAGCTTTTACTACTGACAACTCTATGCATCCTCCTGTCACTCCAGAGATCCAGATGGCTTCTGCACTCTTGTGCCTTGATGGCATCAGTGTACACTGTGCACCGGTGTCCACTAAAGCTTTGTACTTCTGTGGATCTGATGTGCCAGGCCATCGAATCTACACTGTCTAGTATATCCGGTAATCCCTTTCCTCTTCTTGGCCGGAGGCAGGGACCCTGTATTCCTGTTCCTGGTCAGAGTATTCACTGTCTGACCTTTGTGATGCCAAATCAGAAGTTCCCTCCTCAGGACTGTAGGAAACAATTTTAGTTTTCTTATATCTGGGAAATCGCTGATTGTCTTCTGGTCTCTCTGTGGTAACTACACTGACAGTCTTCTTGGGTGGCCCCTTCTTAAAAGGTCTCTTCCCCCTCAGTTCTCGGACCCGGGCACTCAGCTTAGAGGTGGGTTCACCATCCCATTTCCTCATGTCCTCTCTATGCTCACGCAGAAAAAACCAGAGCTCGTTACGTGGCCTGTTCTTGGGGATTCCTTTCCCTCTGACTGGGGTTGGAGAGGAGCGATCTCTTGGGCTGCTTCTAAAAGTTGGGGTGGTAGATTGCAGGGATGAGGGAGTACCCAGAGTTTCTTCTACATTTCGGAGCCAGGCGGACGCCAACTCTACAGTTGGTGTATCCATTTTTGGGTAATAAAGTGCCGCCAAGCTGATGGAATATGATGCCGGGGCGCCTTGAACCACCTTCCTCTACATGGCAAGTGTACAAGGGATATCCTCTGGATCTATGGTGACGCTATCATCCTTTAGATCACTATAGACAATTTCTAGTACTGCTAATTCTCTCAAGTACTGGATACCTTCATCTACATTGGTCCACTTCCCTGGGGACTTTACAAGATCTTCCTTAAAAGGATATCTTGCCTTCACACTTGAAAGAAGCCGTCTCCAGAGGCTACAAGTTGCTCCTTGCATTGCAAGTCCTCTTTCAATTTCCTGATCCCTAGCAAGGGATCCCAGCTGTTGGGCTTCATGACCTTCTAACTGCTGACTATCGGCCCCATTATCTCAGCATCGCAGCAGCCATGGAGTAATCTTCTCACCTGACTGGCGGCTGTAATCCTTTTGCAAGTCTTGAAGTTCGGATGGGGTTAGGGACCGAGTAACTTCGGTCTCCTGTTTAATCTGCCTCACTCCCTTCGATTCCTTTGCTGAGGGACCTGCCTCTTGATCTGGCCCCATCTCTTCTTCCTCTTCTTCTTCTCTTACTAATCGGCCTGAAACTTGCCTTGTCCATTTTTTTTTTCTCACTACTGGGGCAATTACTGTAGTTGTTGTGGTTTGGGTTCCTCTCTCAGACATAGTTGTTATGGTTTGTATATCTGCCTCAGCCACAGTTGTAGTTTGTGTCTCTGTCTCAGCTATAGTGTCCTCAGGCACAGTTTGAGTTCCTGCCTCAACCACAGTCCTCTGAGAATATTGAACAGAGGCCCGGTAGGCCCAGGCCAGCCCCCAGTACAGGGCGAGAAGCTGCTCACATTCCTGAGAGTAAACGAGGCACCCTTCTGTCAGCCGACGGGCCACTTTGTTAGGGTTATTTACCTCTTCAGCAGTAAACTCCCAGGCAACGGGAGGTGATAACCGCCCTAGGAACCTGCCCAAATCCCTCCATATACTTTTCCACCCAGGAACTGGGTGCCTCAGGGCAGATTTTAACAGCTCCTCACCCAAGGGTCGTTTCCTTCTGTACCAGGGCGATGACAATTTCCATGAATTCCGTAAGGTAACAGTGTTGGCTAATATTATTAATAATATCAGGAAGCTTATGTAAGGGTTGGCAATAATCACAGGAGCCTGCAGTAAAAGATCATCCATACTCAAATTCACCCAGGGCAGAGAGAAGGAGTTATATTCATTCACAGTCATTGTTTGTTTCAACATGTTCCAAAACATAGCAAAACAAAGATAAGCAGTGTGGCAGCCGAAGGCCGTATGCCACGCAGGAGTTTGCTACTTGAGAGCTGGTATTAGTAATTACTAGAGCATGCAATATATGTATATATATATAAAACTGCCTTTATCTCGCCCCACGTT
This sequence comes from Eopsaltria australis, assembly GCA_034509425.1. Lineage (NCBI taxonomy): Eukaryota > Metazoa > Chordata > Aves > Passeriformes > Petroicidae > Eopsaltria > Eopsaltria australis. The sequence continues at coordinate 2,205 of JAVTVJ010001505.1, read as the reverse complement.
CAGGCGCCAAATGAGACTGTCGTGGGTTGACCCCGGCCAGGGGCCAGGTGCCCACTCAGTCACTCTATCACTCCCTCTCCCACTGGGAGAGGGGAGAGAATTATATTGAAAAAGGCTATCAGGGTAAGAAAAGGCAGTTTTATTACAGTGGGAAAAAATAGAACAAGCAAGTTGAAAGTTGTGCGCGCAAGAGCAGAAGGGAAAACAACCAATCTCTACTTCTTATCAGTAGCAATGTCTGGACACTTCCTGGGAAGCAGGGCTTCAGTACGCGTGACGGTTGTTCAAGGAGGCAAATATGGACCAGCCCTGAGTGCCTCCTCCCCCTCCTCTCTTCCTTCCCTTATAGATCTGAGCTGATGTCATATGGTATGGAATATCCTTTTGGCTGACTAGGGTCAGCTGGCTTGCTGGTGTCCCCTCCCAGGATCTTGCTCTTTCCCATCCCCTTCAGTGGGGGAAGGAATGTCACAGGGACAGCACAGCTTGGCAGTAGCCAAAACACTGCTCTGTTATCAACACCAGCTACCAAAGCAAAGTACAGTAGTGTAAGGCCTGTAAGCTTTACCCCAGTCAGACCCCATACAAGAGGAAAAAGAGACTGAAAGAAACGACAGTCTCCACACAAGCCATCACCAAGCCAGAACAGCCTAAGCCAGTAGCAGTTGCCCCCCTTCAGAAAAAGAAAACCAGGAGCAAATCAGCCCGCACAGCGACCGATGAAGAGGAGGGTAGACCTTCGCCCCAAGCAGAAGAGACGGAGCCAGACATCATCACTTGCTCTTTATCCCTGGGTGAGCTGCGTGACCTACCGAGGGAGTTCACCCGCCAGACAAATGAATCCATCCTGACATGGCTTCTTCGCATCTGGGACGCTGCAGCCAATGACACCATGCTAGATGGAAGTGAGGCCAGGCAACTTGGATCCTTGACCCAGGATGTGGTCATTGACCAGGGGATCGGGAAAACCCAAGAAACTCTCAGCCTCTGGCGGCGACTGCTGGCAAGTGTAAGGGACAGATACCTTTGTAAAGAAGACCTCCAGGTGCACCAAGGAAAATGGAGCACAATGGAACAAGGTATCCGATGCCTGAGAGAATTGGCCGTGCTGGAGATCATTTTCTCAGAAGATGAGAGATTCCCCAAGAACCCAGATGATGTCCAATGCACGTCACAGATGTAGTTGACATTCGCACGGCTCGGACCAGAGATATACTCCCGTTACCTAGCAACACTGCAATGGAGGGAAGGAGCGGACAAAGTGAGAGTACTGGTAAACAAACTAAGAATTTATGAGGACACTGTCACTGCACCGTTTCGCACCCATGTCTCATCTGTGGAAACAAAGCTGGCTGAACACGTCCAGAGCTTAGAAGAGAAACTCAGAAAGGAGCTGAAACAAGAAATTCACCACATCTCACCAGAACCAACAAGGGTCTCTACTATTAGGAGCCATCATTCCCCAGCCAGAGAAAGAAGATACACTCCACGAGGTAACCTCTGGTTTTTCCTTCAGGAGCATGGAGAAGATGTGAAAAAGTGAGACAGTAAACCTACCTCTTCCTTAGCAGCCTGAGTACATGAACTGAAAAGAGGAACAGCTACCACAAGGAGCCCACCTAGAGTCAGTGCTGCTCCAGTCTCTTGTGGACAGAACTCTGAACAGTATAGGAATGATGATATGACCGATCCTCTTGAAGGGACCTCAAGAACATATTTACAAGAAGAGAGCAATGTGTACCACGATCAGGAATAGAGGGGCCCTGCCTCTAGCCAGGTAGAAGAAAGGGACAATCAGATCTATTAGACTGTGTGGATCCGATGGCCTAGCACATCTGACCCACAAAGATATACGGCTTTAGTTGACACCGGCGCTCAATGTACCCTGATGCCATCAAGGTATGTGGGAACAGAATCTATTTCTATTTCTAGGGTGACAGGAGGATCCCAGCAGCTGACTGTATTGGAAGCTGAAGTAAGTTTAACTGGGAATGAGTGGCAGAAACACCCCATCGTGACCGGCCCAGAGGCCCCATGCATCCTGGGCATAGACTATCTTAGAAATAGGTATTTCAAAGACCCAAAAGGACATCGTTGGGCTTTCGAGATAGCCGCTGTAGAAACAGAAGACATCCAACAGCTAAATACCTTGCCTGGTCTCTCAGATGACCCCTCTGCTGTGGGACTGCTGGAAGTTGAAGAACA
>JAVTVJ010001504.1:0-28600 GCA_034509425.1 Eopsaltria australis | reverse complement strand
CCTGATGGTGGCATACCCATCTGAGGGCACCTCTGCAGATGGTAACGTCAGGAGGGCCCTGAGCGCAGCCTGCTGTATGTCTCTAATAGCCCTCGCTGGGAGCTGTGCAGCCTGCTCCTCACCCTTGCTAAAGTCCCCCTCGCCTGCTAGGTGGTCCATTGTCAGGTCATCGACCTCATCCTCCCCATCATATTCTCCCAAGAGGTCCTCTAGCAGGCGTTTCCAAGCCCTTTCCCATAGCATGTAGTTTTCAGGTGCCAGGATCCCTTCCATGATTGACTTAAGGTCCTCCGGGACTAAGAGGTTGGACCTAAAGGTTGCCCTGAGCATGCCCTGGCTGTAAGATGATTCCAGCCTGTGGTCGCTGATCATCTTACATAGGTCTCGCAGCTGGGAGAATGGGAAAGGTTCCCACCAGGGATTCTGCCCACGCCTACCCAGGGAGACCGGTAGGGCTACCAGGCCTTGTCTCCCCTCCTGGGCCGTGCCCCGTAGGCCCCCGGGTTCTAGGTGATTTGAACCCGGGCAGGCCTGGGCCCGGTCCCAGGCCTCAGCACCAGCCTCGGCCTGTGGGCCTCCGGGTTCTAGGCCCCGGGGCCCGGGGTGCCGGCAGGCCTCGGCCTCCCCCCTCCCGAGTTCTAAGCTCCGGGGCCCAGAGTGCTGGTAGGCCCCGGCCTCCTCCCTTCCGGGTTCTAGGTGTCGAGGACCGGAAGGGGGGGCGTGGGAACCGGAGCCGGAGAGGGCGGCGGACGAGGGGACGGGTGCCGCGTGGGGCTGGTAGGAGGTCCCGATGGGATGGGAGGGGCCCGACGCGATACCACGCCCCGACGCGACGTCGGCGGCGGGACGGCCCGGGGAGGCAGAGGACTCCGCGGGCAGGCTCAGGGGAGGAGTCCAGGGAAGGGGGGGGATCCCGCGCAAAGTGGCTCTTGGTGCCAAAACAGGGGGTGGAAGGCGGGCTGGCCGCGAGGCTGGTGCCGTTTTGTTTTTCGCGGCGGCCATCTTCTCTAATAGAAGTACGACAAGGGGGGCGGGTAACGGGCGCAACCGGGAACTCGGGCATAGGTAAAAGATCTAAGGGAAGGTCCGGTGCGGAGAGGCCCTCTCCCCACCGGTCAGGGAGCGCCGGAGATTGCGGGGGATCGAGGGCAAACGACACCCGACGCAATTCTTGACGCTTCAGGGAAGAGGGGTGCGGAGAGTGGGGGTGGTAGGGAAGGTGGGGTACGAGGAACTGGGGTCTCAACTTTCCCCTTAGTAATTGCCCTCAAAGAATCGCAAATTAAAATCAAAACCAAATAAAACCGAGTCACCCGAACATCTCCCTGTCTAATTTTCCTAGTTAAAGAATCCCCAACTTTGTCCCAGAAACCCAGATCTCGAACTGAGTCGGAAGTAACCGAGGGAAACTGAATAAAAACCCATCTAACGAATTCCCTTAAAAGAGGCTTCGAAAAACGCTTCCCCTCCGCGATTAAAACTCCCTTAATTTGGGAGTAAAACCCCTTTTGCTGCCTGGAAAGCCGGGCACCCATAATGGCAGCAACTCCTAGCCGAGGTAAAACGGACAACGTAAAAAACTAAAGCTAACGCGGTGGGGTCAGGGGAAAATCTTAAACTCACTTTTCGGACGCTGCGCAGCGATGTTACTCCGCGTGCCGGGTCCCGGATCCCTGGCACGTCTCCCATCCCCGACCGCCAGTCACAGTCCTCTGGCTAAGGCAGTGTGGTGACCGAGGCTCCCTCCTCACTCCGTCGGGAGAGAGGTTGCTCGATCTCCCCTCCCGAAGAGTCCACTAGAACGCGGAGCTCCTCAGGAAGGGTGGCTGACTCTGCAATGGCGCGCTTCTGGCGAAGGTCGCTCCGACGAGGCAAGCGGTCAAGCTGACCAAATGCCGCATGTTGGGCGCCAGCTGTGGCCGTCCGCCTGCCTCCTCGGTGGAGTGGAGGTGGCTACTAGCAAAGGCGGAGGCGACTTGGGTCCTCGGAGGCCAGCCTTGTTCCCAGTCGCTGAGCGAATCTTGCCCTTGCTCCCTGCTAGCTGCTTGGTAGGCGAACTCTCCCACACCTCAGGGGGATCTTCCAACCCCGGGAATGAAGAGACACAGACACGAGGTTCTGCACTCTGTGACACCGGGGGTCGGAGGACCTTGATTCCCCTGTGACACAATCTTTTATTGTTCCCCCGGTGACCAATCACCGGGCAGCAGGGGGGAGGAACCGGGGAGGAGCAGGGGACAGGGAGCTAACCAGGGATAGAAGGGGGATGAGAGAGGGTTACAGACAGGGGAATGATACAATGAACAACCGAGTAACTGAGAACTCTCTAGAAAACTGGGGGTGACTGACTTAGATGGGCAGGTGGCGCTCCCCAATGAGCCCTGGGGGTGTTCACCTGTCTCGAGCCCAGCCTCTTCTGGGCTAAACTATTGTTTGCTCCACCTCAGGGGAGCGCTCCTGCTCCCCCCAGGGTTTTCTCATTGGAAATTCTTCTTCTGGGGTAACCTGCACCACCGCCACATGTTCCATTCCATGTCACACCATGATCAGCAATAAACTGAGAGAAGCAAGGGGTGGAGTGCATTAATTTGCTTTAGAAGACATTTTTCTCTCAAAACAGCACCTACATATACAGAATCCTGCCACCAGGTGGTTAAACATTTTCTGCTGATAGGAGATTACCTGTGCATTTGCTTTTCTTCTGTTTGTGGCCTTTGCTTTTTGTGGTGATTTGTTTGTGGGGCATTTGTGCTTTTGGGAGTCCGTTTTGGTTTGGTTTTGAATTTTTGTTGGTTTGTTTGGGTTTTTTTGTTTGGGTTTTTTCCCGATTGAATTGTCTTTCTTCTGATGCATGATTTTTTTCTCCCTTTTCTTATGGTTTGGTTGGCACCTCATGGCAAGATAAATTGTTCCAACTCAGTCCTCTTGCCCAGCTATGTTTTACAGCCACCATTAACTAGATGATTTTGGCCACAGACTGCCTGCAACTCGGCAGTATCCACAAAGGAGTTGAAAGTGCATTTCATCCCATTGTAGAGACAATAGAAATGTTCCACAGTGGTGGTCAAGGGCTGGTCACTGAGGGATGTCAGCAGGGAGTGGCTGCCAAGAGGACTCTGTACCATGGGTGACACTTGACCCTCACTGTTCAGCCAAATTGCCACCCACCCCATGTCCCACTCCTTCAGTCCAGCTCTCTCCAGTCTGGCTCTGAGGAGACCACAGCAGACCCTGTCACAGGCCTGGCTAAAGTCTGGGCACTCAACATCCCCTTCTTTTGCCTCCCACAGGGGTTCTGCAGTCCCTGCCTTGTCCTGCCAGTGCCTGGAATGGCTGCAGGAGGATTTGCCACATGCCCATCCCTGCTGAGCCTGACCAGTCTGGGACTCTCCCAGTCCCCCTCCCTGCCCTGTGTCAGAGACTGAAAATAGTTCATGCCTCAAACATTGATGTAAAGTTTTGATCAGAGAAGCCTCCCTGAAGATACCTGACTGGGACTTTGGACTGAGCCAAACTGCTGAGATTAGATAAAGGGAAAACCCTATTGCTCAATCTCAGCCTGAGGGAAAGGAATGTATCCACAAAAGCTGAAGCCGCCAGCTGTACTGAGAATCATTTCTGGCTGAGTTTGGGGTGGGGGGCAAAGCACAGCTCACAGAAGCCAAGTTTACACAGCCTTAGCCTCCCCCAGCTGAAGGGGGGAGGAGGATGGCGTAACCTCTGGTCAGAGGCAATACACACTCATCCTCCATTACACACACTGGCCCAGCTGTGGAACCCCCAACCCCACAAGCCACATCCACGGGACTCTCACGCGAGAGGCAGCTGAGGGGGAGTCACAATCTATCACAGACCCCCCAAAGTGCTCCCCAGATGCCTGGCACCACAGGAGTGCACGTGATACAAGCAGAGTCTGCTGCTGGAGGCTGCCCCCTCCCCCAGGGGGACAAGCCTGGACATTTCCACCTGGCCTGAGTGTATATTAACCCATAGCACTCTGTGTTTTTCGGGGGGACTTCCACCACCGAGAAGAGGACATCAGAACACCAATGGGACCCACGGAGTGGTGATACCTTTTTGTCCCTGTCCCTCTCTGTCCCCCCCATCTTTCTCCCTACTCTCTCTTCTCTCTCTTTTCTTCTCTCTCTCTCTTTCTTATTTCTCCCTACTCCCTCTTTTCTCTCTCTCTTTCTCTCTCTCTCTCTCATATTTACTATCAAATAAAACCCATACTATTGATTGGCATATAGTCTCGCTTGTACCTTAATTCGGGCAGAGGTATCTCTAAAGAACTTTAATAATTAGATCGTAACATTTTTGGCGTAGTCGGCAGGATGGCATTCTCTGACCCGAAGTGCCTTTCAAAATAGTATTGTCTCCTCTCCCAAAATTCTGCATGCTTTGAAATTTTACTGTAATTTTTCTCTAAGGGGTTGTGGAGCTTGATGTCTCACCCGTAATAGACTGAACTCTTGAGAATTCTGATACAACTTTTCCTGAATTCCCTTTTATGTGTTTTGTTGTGTAAGTTTCAGTCCTAAAGCCAATTCTGCTGCTTCTGTCTTGTGGGGAGGCCCTCCCGTCTGTAGTTGTAGTAAAAGCCTCTCCTTAGTGCTTTGTGCAGAGCCTAAAAACTCCTGTTACGTGGTGTTGTGCGGAGCCTAAAAAACTCCTGTTTGGAGGGGACCCACGCCCCTACTTTGTGCGGAGCCTAAAAAACTCCTGTTCGTGGTGTTAAGCGGAGCCTAAAAAACTCCTGCTTGCAGGGGACCCACGCACCTACTTTGTGCAGAGCCAGAAAACTCCTGTTTAGAGGGGACTCACACCCCTATTTTGCGCAGAGCCTAAAAACTCCTGTTTGTTGTGTTGTGCACAACCTAAAAACTGTTTAGAGGGGACCCATGCCCCTACTTTGTCCAGAGCCAAAAACTCCTGTTTAGAGGGGACCCACACCCCTACTTTGCGCGGAGCCTAAAAACTCCTGTTTGTTGTGTTGTGCAAAACCTAAAAATAGAGGGGACCCACGCCCCTACTTTGTGCAGAGCCAGAAAACTCCTGTTTAGAGGGAACCCACACCCCTATTTTGCGCGGAGCCTAAAAACTCCTGTTTGTTGTGTTGTGCAAAACCTAAAAAAACTCCTGTTTAGAGGGGTCCCACACCCCACTAGTACTCTTGTGTTGTGTCTTGTGTAAAGTCAGAATTGTCCTGAAGTCAGTCTATAAAATAACCTTAGAGAAAATAAATTATCCTGTCCTTTTAACCTGGTTCGAGAGCGAACCGAGTTTTTTTTCTGATCTTTTACAGGTAAAAATCTAAACTTGAGAAAATGAAGAAGAAACCCTTCACATAATTTATACCCCACTATGTCTTGTCATTTCATTTCTAAAAATAATTGTAACTTTAATATGTGTAATATGTCTCATCCAAAAGTCAACATTTCACTGAACCCCAGAAAAACTGGCATACCTGAGGGGGTTGGGAAAAGTACATTGCTATCAAAAATTGCATCATCTCCCCAAATGTATTTAATAAATTATAATGACACTTGGACTTGCAAGACAAGCAACTATCCTGCACCGCTTAAATTAGCTTGGGGATGTTCTGATAGTCACAGCTGAGTTTAGCTCAACATGCTAGTTTAAAATGTGGGATAGTACTCCTGTCCATTTACCCAAATCGAGTCTAAAACTACAACCTATCTCTAGAAAATCTCACATGGCAAGTGCATACCCTCAGTGATTAAACCAAGTATGCATTTAGAGAGCTTAACTTGCAAGTCCAACCAGTGTCAAAAATAACTTTACAAAATTGTTTAGCATTAAACATGCTGTTACTAAAAGAGCAAAGTGTATGTAAAATGTTAAAGCTTACTAAAACTGAATGTTGTATTACTGTTCACAATGCCACAGTGTCAATTGAAGAAGCTTGAGCCAAGATAAAAGACACTGCTGATCAAACATCAGAACTTTTCCAATCGCTCCAACCCAAAGACGAGTTTCAAAAAGCAAACCCCAACTCCCAGCTGATGTCCATACTCCACTCTTTGAGACTAACAGGATGGGGACAATAGCTAATGAAAATTAGATTAATGATTGCAATTGAATTTGTATTCTTCATAATTGAAACAGCTATTGTATGCTGTATAATTACCTGTATTATTGCTTCTGCTTCTTCTATCTGTTCTCCTATCTTTTCTCCTATCCGCTATGTAGGTATCACCCACGTGGACAACCCATAAACTGAAGATCACCGGGAAAGAGACATTAATTACAATGTTTGAGTCACGGGGTGGCTGTCAGAGACTGAAAATAGTTCATGCCTCAAACATTGATATAAAGTTTGGATCAGAGAAGCTTCCCCGAAGATACCTGACTGGGACCTTGAACTGAGCCAAACTGCTGAGATTAGATAAAGGGAAAAGCCTATTGTTCAATCATCTCAGTCTGAGGGAAAGGAATGCGTCCACAGAGGCTGAAGCCACCAGCTGTACTGAGAATCATTTCTGGCTGAGTTTGGGGTGGAGGCAAAGCACAGCTCACAGAAGCCAAGTTTGCACAGTCTTAGCCCCCAGCTGAAGGGGGGAGGAGGATGGCGTAACCTCTGGTCAGAGGCAATACACACTCATCCTCCATTACACACACTGGCCCAGCTGTGGAACCCCCAACCCCACAAGTCACATCCACGGGACTCTCACGTGAGAGGCAGCTGAGGGGGAGTCACAATCTATCACAGACCCCCCAAAGTGCTCCCCAGACGCCTTGCACCACAGGAGTGCACGTGATGCAAGCAGAGTCTGCTGCTAGAGGCTGCCCCCTCCCCCGGGGGGACATGCCTGGACATTTCCACCTGGTCTGAGTGTATATCAACCCATGGCATTCTGTGCTTTTGGGGGGACTTCCACCACCGAGACCAGCTGAAGAGGACATCAGGACACCAGCGGGACCCACGGAGTGGTGATACTTCTTTGTCCCTGTCCCTCTCTGTTCCCCCCATCTTTCTCCCTACTCCCCCTTTTCTCTCTTTTCTTCTCTCTCTCTCTCTCATATTTACTATCAAATAAAACTCATACTATTGATTAGCATATCATCTCGCATGTACCTTAATTCAGACAGAGGTATCTCTAAAGAATTTTAATAATTAGATCATAACACAGGGGAATCCGACTGTTTAATTAAAACAAAGCATCGCGAAGGCCCAAGGCGAGTGTTGACGCGATGTGATTTCTGCCCAGTGCTCTGAATGTCAAAGTTGAAGAAATTCAATGAAGCGCGGGTAAACGGCGGGAGTAACTATGACTCTCTTAAGATGAGGGCATAGTTACTAACTGGGCTCAGCTGCGGAAGCCGCACCTCCACGCGGTCCCGCCGGATACCCTTTATGGGGAACTAAGTCGGCTTCCGCCCCAGTGTGAGTGAGGGATACTATCTACCCTCCCTATCGTCTGGACTCGCCACCCAGCGGTAGTTTCACGATCCTGCAGAAACAAAATTGTTTGGTTCAGCCTGGTCGCTGTTCCTGAAGCCTTGTCCACAGGCTAAGTTGGGCAAAGTTGGTAGTCTGGAGAGGGCCAGCTACTGACTGAAACTACCCTCACTTGGACTGTCCTAAATTTGAATTCCAGATTTGACAATGGTGCAATCGCTCGGGCTAAGGTTCATATCTACGGGCACGCAAACAGACCCTTTAGACCTCAGGGTCGATTTGGCCACGGTCGTGTCACCTCCAGCCTCCCAATCTGAGGATGTTGGGTTCCATCTAGTAAACTTGGAGTTCGTGAACTCCAGATTTGGTTATGACCCGGGGATCATTCTGGAAAATGTAAGGGAGGAATTGGCCAAATTCCCAGAGCCATTTGAGGCCTTGCCATCTCGGCCTCCTATAAGCGTGGGAAGTGCTGATGCCCAAGGGGATGGTGAGGAGCCCAAAACACCAGAGGCTCCTCCCGGGAACAAGGAGGGTGTGACACCTGTTGCGACACCTGTGGTGTCCGTCCCGGACAAAACTCCATCTTGTCCACTCTGTGCTACCCGGTTTACAAGGATGCTGGGACTTATTGACCATCTCCAACGTGCGCATGGGCAGAAAAAGATCTGGTTTAAGTGCTCGAAATGTGGTAGACAAAATCTGAAGTACCACAGCATTGTCTGCCATGTCCCACATTGCAAAGGGGAGGTTTGTGTGGTTCCCACGGGAGCATGGGTGTGTGAGGTCTGTCAGAAAGGGTTCCCGACCAAAATTGGGCTGGGCCAACACAAGAGGTCAATGCATCCTCTTGGGAGGAACCTGGAAAGGATTGCTGCCTCCCATCCAAAAGAGTCATCTTTGAGAGGAGCCCACAAGAAGGTGTGGACTGAGGAGGAATTAGCCCTATTGAAACGCCTGATGGTGACGTACGCTGGTAACAAGAATATTAATAAGTTGATTGCGGAGCATATTCCATCTAAAACAGCAAAGCAAATCAGTGACAAGAGGCGCCTTCTTATGAAGAGTCCCTCGCATGTGGTTACAACTGGAGAGGAAGGCGTACTCCAAGAGGGCACAGAAGACCAAGCCCAGGTGGTTGCTTTGCCAAAAGAGGGACATTTGAAGCTCCATTATTGGGATTCCATCAAGAAGGGGTTGTCGGTGGGCAGATTCACCAGGTGTAAACGGGCTTTTGAGCGTATTTTGGAAGGGGAAGATCCGCAGAAAGTGGTGAATGATTGTTATGAGGAATGCTTCGGAGACTTGGGTTCGCTAAGCCAGATTAAATCCAAGGGTTCAAGATCGCAAAGGCCTCAGAGCCAAAAGGCATCCAGAAAAACAGCTAATTGGATGCGAAAAAGAGCTAAAAAGCGTGGGAAATATCTGCGTTATCAGAAATTGTTTGACTTACACAGGGGGAGATTGGCAAGGGTTATTTTGGATAACTCAGACGCCTTGCAATGCGATATTCCATCTGACATTGTCTACTCAAATTTTAAAGCGAGATGGGAGTCATCTGCTGAGTTTAAGGGCCTCGAACCCTTCCTTTCATATAAGGAAGCTGATAAAACCAAGTTTCGGGCTCTCATTACAGAAAAAGAGGTTGAAAAGAACTTGAGTGAGGTTGAGAGGACCTCAGCTCCGGGACCAGATGGGTTTACGGTGGGTCATCTTAAAAAATGGGACCCAAAGTATTCCCTGTTGAGTAACAGCTTCAACCTCTGGCTCGCGACAGGAACAATTCCGGACGCACTAAGGGCATGCCGGACTGTCCTAATTCCCAAGTCCTCTGATCCAGAGAGGCTTCGGGACGTCAATAACTGGAGACCTATCACCATTGCCTCTATGGTGCTTAGGTTGTTCTCTAGGATTTTGACGGCTAGGCTGGACCGAGCGTGTCCAATCCACCCCAGACAGCGGGGTTTTATTCGTGCATCAGGGTGTTCCAAAAACCTCAAGCTATTACAGCTTGTGGTTAAATACGCAAAGTCGGAGCACAAAGATCTGGGGGTCGTGTTTGTAGACATTGCCAAAGCATTTGACACAGTATGCCATCGGCATATCATTAAGGGTCTTGAACAGAGGGGGCTTGACCCCCACTTGATCCATCTTATTGGTGAAATGTACGAGAATATCAAAACGTGCATTACCACCAAAAAGGGTCAGACAGACCCTATTAAGATCCTTACAGGTGTCAAGCAAGGCGATCCTATGTCACCTTTGTTATTCAACCTTGCTATTGATCCTCTTCTGTGTAAGTTGGAACAAATTGGGAAAGGGTTCCATCATGGTGGGATGAATATTACGGCCATGGCCTTTGCTGATGACCTTGTGTTACTGAGTGATTCTTGGGATGGTATGCGGGATAACATCAAAATTTTGGAGGCCTTTTGTGATCGTACTGGCCTCAAAACACAGGGGGAGAAATGTCATGGCTTTTACATCAAAGCCACATGAGATGCATATACCATCAATGATTGTCCTATATGGACTATAGGTGGCACCCCCCTCAATATGATTGACCCAGGGCACTCTGAGAAATATCTTGGCACTTGGGTGGACCCCTGGACTGGCTTTGCGGACCCAGGGTTGTCTGAGAAATTAGAGAAATGGCTCCATCAGATAGGTGATTCACCACTCAAACCTCTTCAGAAGGTTGATATACTAAGGACTTATACCATTCCGAGACTTGTATATCTGGCCGACCACACTGAAGTGACAGCGGGGCTCCTGGAATCCCTTGACCTGCAAATTCGAGCTGCAGTTAAAGGGTGGCTTCATCTTCCACCTTCCACGTGTGATGGCCTGTTTTATCCTAGTTGTAAGGATGGGGGATTAGGTATCCTGAAATTGGTGGCGCTCATTCCCAGTATTCAGGCGCGGAGGCTGCATCGACTTGCACAGTCTTCGGATGAGACTCTGAAAGTATTTTTGAAGGATAGCCATCTGGATTCCTTGTATGAAAAGTTGTGGGTGAGAGCTGGAGGAGTAAAAGAGTCCATCCCCCGAATTTGGGAACCTATTCCAGGCTTGGAAAATGTGGTGGTTGGAGATGAAGAATTGTCGGAATGGGAGGCACCAGTCCAGAAATTCCGCTATCCGAGACCTTGTAACTGGCGGAAGTCAGAGTTCCAGAAGTGGAAACAGCTGGTAGCCCAGGGCCACGGTGTCGAGAACTTTGAGAATGATAAGATCAGTAATGGATGGATAACACGTTATAAAGGCATACCCCATAGAAAGTTGATAACCGCACTTCAATTGAGGGCCAATGTCTACCCCACAAGAGAGTTCCTGGCGAGGGGTAGACACGGTGACTGCGTACGATTTTGCAGGCATTGTGGTGCTGAGTTTGAGACTACCGCCCACATAATTGGAAACTGTGCAATTACTCAAGACGCTAGGATCAAGCGTCACAATAACATCTGTGAAATCCTTAGCCGCGAGGCTAAGAAGGAGAATTGGACCGTTTTCCAGGAGCCACATATCAGAGATGAGGACAATGAATTGTTTAAACCGGACTTAATCTTTGTGAAGGAGGAAAAGGCAATTGTGGTGGACGTGACAGTCAGATATGAGCACAGCAACTCCTCTCTGAAGGATGCTGCGGCTGAGAAGGTTCGAAAATATCAGCCCCTTCTCAACCAGATAGAAGAATTGACCAACGCCATTGTCGTGGACTTTGTGGGCTTTCCCTTGGGGGCGCGGGGAAAGTGGTTTCCAAAGAACTCTGAGTTGCTATCGGCCCTCGGTCTCTCTAAAACGAGGCTAGAGAAGACCGCTCGCACCTTAGCATCCAGAGCGCTCCTATCCTCTGTAGATATTGTACATATTTTTTCCAGCCAAGCTCGTTCCATTGTACCTTAAATTGTTAAATAAATAAATGGCATGTGACGTTTCGCACGGATTAGGAGGGGTGGACACCGGTGGGGCTTGTCATTCCGCTCATACCGTGTCACCCGCCCATATTTGGGCTCATCAAATTCGGATCTGGACAAGGTGGACGGGCCACCTTCACTTAACCCGGAAAAGAAGCATACGTTCTTAGTATGTTTGTTAGATGCCTCATCTTAAGAGAGTCATAGTTACTCCCACCAAGATGAGGGCATAGTTACTAACTGGGCTCAGCCGTGGAAGCTGCACCTGCCTGAGGTCCCGCTGGATACCCTTTGGGTAACTAAGTCGGCTTCCGCCCCAGTGTGAGTGAGGGATACTATCTACCCTCCCTATCACCTGGACTCGCCACCCAGCGGTAGTTTCACGATCCTGCAGAAACGAAATTGTTTGGTTCAGTTCTGTTGCTGTTCCTAAAGCCTTGTCCACAGGCTAAGTTGGGCAAAGTTGGTAGTCTGGAGAGGGCCAGCTACTGACTGAAACTACCCTCACTTGGACTGTCCTTTACTTGAACTTTTGATTTGACAATGGTGCAATCGCTCGGGCTAAGGTTCATATCTACGGGCACGCAAACAGACCCTTTGGATCACAGGGTCAAATCGGCCAACGTTGTGCCATCTCCGGCCTCCCAGCTGGAAGATGTTGGGCTCCATCTAGTGAACTTGGAGTTTGTTAACTCCAAATTCGGTTATGAACCGGGGATCAATCTGGCAAATGTAAGGGAGGAATTGGCCAAATTCCCAGAGCCATTTGAGGCCTTGCCACCTGGGCCTCCTATAAGCGTGGGAAATGACGGTGCCCAAGGGGATGGTGAGGAGCCCAACACACCAGAAGCTCCTCCCCGGAGCAGGGAGGGTGTGACACCAGCTGTGACACCTGTGCTGTCCGTCCCAGACAAAACTCCAACTTGTCCACTCTGCGCTACCCGGTTTACAAGGATGCTGGGACTTATTGACCATCTCCAACATGCGCATAGGCAGAAAAAGATCTGGTTTAAGTGCTCCAAATGTGGTAAACAAAATCTGAAGTACTACGGTATTGTCTGCCATGTCCCACATTGCAAAGGGGAGGTTTGTGTGGTTCCTACGGGCGCGTGGGTGTGTGAGGTTTGTCAGAGAGTGTTCCCGACCAAAACTGGTCCGAGTCAACACAAGAGGTCAACGCATCCTCTTGGGAGGAACCTGGAGAGGATTGCTGCCTCCCATCCAAAAGAGTCATCTTTGAGAGGAGCCCACAATAAGGTGTGGACTGAGGAGGAACTAGCCCTATTGAAACGCCTGATGGTGACATACGCTGGAAACAGGAATATTAAAATAAGCTGACTGCGGAGCATATTCCATCTAAGACAACAAAGCAAATCAGTGATAAGAGGCGCCTTCTTATGAAGAGTCCCTCAGATGTGGTCACAACTGGAGAGGAAGGCGTACTCCAAGAGGGCACAGAAGACCAAGCCCAGGTGGTTTCTTTGCCAAAAGAGGGACGTTTGAAGCTCCATTATTGGGATTCCATCAAGAAGGGGTTGTCGGTGGGCAGATTCACCAGGTGTAAGCGGGCTTTTGAGAGTATTTTGGAAGGGGAAGACCCGCAGAAAGTGGTGAATGATTGTTATGAGGAATGTTTCGGAGACTTGGGTTTGCTAAGCCAGATTAAATCCAGGGGTTCAAGATCACAAAGGTCTCAGAGCCAAAAGGCATCCAGAAAAACAGCTAATTGGATGCGAAAAAGAGCTAAGAAGCGTGGGAAATATCTGTGTTATCAGAAATTGCTTGACTTACACAGGGGGAGATTGGCAAGGGTTATTTCGGATAACTCGGACGCCTTGCAATGCGATATTCCATCTGACATTGTCTACTCAAATTTTAAAGCGAGATGGGTGTCATTTGCTGAGTTTAAGGGCCTTGAACCCTTCCCTTCATATAAGGAAGCTGATAACACCAACTTTTGGGCTCTCATTACAGAAAAAGAGGTTGAAAAGAACTTGAGTGAGGTTAAGAGGACCTCAGCTCCGGGACCGGATGGGTTTACGGTGGGTCATCTGAATAAGTGGGACCCAAAGTATTCCCTGTTGAGTAACAGCTTCAACCTCTGGCTCGCGACAGGAACAATTCCGGACGCACTAAGGGCATGCCGGACTGTCCTGATTCCCAAGTCCTCTGATCCAGAGAGGCTTCGGGACGTCAATAACTGGAGACCTATCACCATAGCCTCTATGGTGCTTAGGTTGTTCTCTAGGATTTTGATGGCTAGGCTGGACTGAGCGTGTCCGATTCACCCCAGACAGCGGGGGTTCATTCGTGCATCTGGGTGTTCCGAAAACCTCAAGCTATTACAGCTTGTGGTTAAATACGCAAAGTTGGAGCACAAAGATCTGGGGGTCGTTTTCGTAGACATTGCCAAAGCATTTGACACAGTATGCCATCGGCATATTATTAAGGGTCTTGAACAGAGGGGGCTTGACCACCATCTGATCCATCTAATTGGTGAAATGTACGAGAACATCACAACGTGCATTACTACCAAAAAGGGCCAGACAGACCCCATTAAGATCCTTACAGGTGTCAAGCAAGGCGATCCTATGTCACCTTTGTTATTCAACCTTGCTATCGATCCTCTTCTATGTAAGTTGGAGCAAAAGGGAAAGGGGTTCCATCATGGTGGGATGAAAATTATGGCCATGGCCTTTGCTGATGACCTTGTGTTATTGAGTGACTCCTGGGATGGTATGCAGGATAACATCAAAATTTTGGAGGCCTTTTGCAATCTTACCGGTCTCAAAACACAGGGGGAAAAATGTCATGGCTTTTACATCAAAGCCACAAAAGATGCGTATACCATCAACAATTGTCCTATATGGACCATAGGTGGCACCCCCCTCAATATGAGTGATCCAGGACACTCTGAGAAATATTTTGGCACTTGGGTAGACCCCTGGACTGGCTTTGCAGACCCAGGTCTGCCTGGGAAATTAGAGAAATGGCTCCAACAGATAGGGGAAGCACCACTTAAACCTCTTCAGAAGGCGGATATACTAAGGACTTATACCATCCAGAGATTGGTATATCTGGCTGACCACACCGAGGTGACAGCGGGGCTCCTAGAATCCCTTGACTTGCAAATTCGAACTGCAGTTAAAGGGTAGCTTCATCTTCCACCTTCTACGTGTGATGGTATTTTGCATTCCAGCTGTAAGGACGGTGGATTAGGTATCCTGAAATTGGTGGCGGTCATTCCCAGTATCCAGGCGCGGAGGCTGCATCGACTTGCACAGTCTTCGGATGAAACTCTTAAAGTATTTTTGAAAGACAGTCATCTGGACTCGTTGTACGAAAAGTCGTGGGTAAGAGTTGGAGGAGTGAAGGAGTCCATCCCGCAAATCTGGGAGCCTATTCCACGTTTGGAGAGTGTGGTGAGTGGGGATGAAGAATTGTCGGAGTGGGAGGCACCAGTCCAAAAATTCCACTACCTGAGACCTTGTAATTGGCGGAAGATAGAGTTCCAGAAATGGAAACAGCTGGTTGCCCAGGGCCATGGAGTCGAGAACTTTGAGAACGATAAAATCAGTAATGGGTGGATAACACGCTATAAAGGCATACCCCACAGGAACTGATAACCGCACTTCAACTGAGGGCCAATGTCTACCCCACAAGAGAGTTCCTGGCGAGGGGTAGGCACGGTGACTGCATACGATCCTGCAGACATTGTGGTGCTGAGTTTGAGACTACCGCCCACATTATTGGGAACTGTCCAATTATTCAAGATGCCAGGATCAAACATCACAATCCCATCTGTGAAATCCTTAGCCGTGAGGCTAAGGAGAATTAGATTGTTTTCCAGGAGCCACATATCAGAGATGAGGATAAAAAATTGTCTAAACCGGATTGAATCTTTGTGAAGGAGGAAAAGGCAATTGTGGTGGACGTGACAGTCAGATATGAGCACAGCAACTCCTCTTTGAAGGATGCTGCGGCTGAGAAGATAATAAAATATCAGCGCCTCCTCAACCAGGTGGAAGAGCTGACTAATGCCATTGTTGGGGACTTTGTGGGCTTTCCCTTTGGGAGCGTGGGGAAAGTGGTACGAAAAGAACTCTGAGTTGCTATCGGCCCTCGGCCTCTCTAAAATGAGGCTAGAGAAGACCCTAGCATCCAGAGCGCTCCTATCCTCTGTAGATATTGTACATATTTTTACCAGCCAAGCTCGATCCATTGTTCTTGAAATTGTAAAATAAATAAGAATTGGCATGTGACGTTTCATCAAGGATAAGGAGGGGTGGACACCAGTGGGGCTTTTCATTCTGCTCATACTGTGTCACCCGCCCGTATTTAGGCATTACAAATTCCGATCTGGACAAGGTGGACGGGCCACCTTCACTTAACCCGGAAAACAAACATATGCATTTAGTATGTTTATTAGATAGGCAAATGCCTCGTCATCTAATTAGTGATGTGCATGAATGAATGAATGAGATTCCCACTGTTCCTACCTACTATCCAGCGAAACCACAGCCAAGGGAACGGGCTTGGTGGAATCAGCGGGGAAAGAAGACCCTGTTGAGCTTGACTCTAGTCTGGCGCTGGGAAGAGACATGAGAGGTGTAGAATAAGTGGGAGGCTGGGCACGTGCTCAGCAGTGTCAACTTACAAGATCTTGTATTCTAGTTGTAAAGATGGGGGATTAGGTATCTTGAAATTGGCGGTGCTTATTCCCAGCATGCAAGTGCAGAGGCTGCATAGACTTGCACAGTCTTTGGATGAGGCTCCTGTGGCATTTTTGAAAGGTGATCGTCTGGAACTGTTGTATGAGGAATTGTGGGTAAGAGCTGGAGGAAATAAAGAGTCCATCCTGCAAATCTGGGAACCTATTCCAAGATTGGAGAGTGTGGTGGGTTGTGATGAAGGTTTGTCAGAATGGGAGGCACCAGTCCAAAAATTCTGCTATCCAAGACCTTGCAATTGGCGGAAGGCTGAGTTCCAGAAATGCAAACAGCTGGTTGTCCAGGGCCATGGTATTGAGAACTCTGAGAATGATAAGATCAGTAATGGATGGATAACACCCTACAGAGGCATACCTCACAGCAAGTTGATTACCGTGCTTCCATTGAGAGCCAACGTCTACCCTACAAGAGAGTTCCTGGAAAGGAGTAGACATGGAGACTGCGTGAGATCCTGCAGGCATTGTGGCACTGAGTTTGAGACTTCCGCCCGTATCATTGGAAACTGCCCAATTACTCAGGATGCCAGGATGAAATGACACAATTCCATCTGGGACACCCTTAGCTGTGATGCTAAGAAGGAGAATTGGACTGTTTTCCAGAACCACACCTTAGGGATGAGGACAATGAATTATTTAAACTGGATTTCATCTTTGTTAAAGAGGAGAAGGCATTCATGGAAGATGCGACAGCCAGGTGGCCTGGGAGGAGCACAGGGCTCCCCAGGAAAGCATCTCCCCAGCAGAGCCCCCCAAAGGTGCCCACGCTGCAGCCCCTGCAGACGGGTGAGTGAGGGACCCTGTTGGTTTTGTACCTACAGGGCTCAGTACAAATGCCAGAGATCAGTGTGGCCTTGTGCTAACTCCCTACGTCTGTCACTAAGAAGTCACGTTCCACCTAAGGCGTCCTTGGTTCCTTGCATCAGTGATTCATATGTATGAGCTGCTGTCTTAGATTTGAGGAGAAGGGCTGGGTGTCAGAAGAAAGAATGGTAAGAGAAGTACATCAATACTTGATATTTGAGATACTCTCAAGGAGAAAAGACTCATCAGAAGAACACCTGGAACCATATCCAAACAAGCCCATGGAAATAATTAGCACAGATGCATGGATTCAAAAGAGTGATGACTAAGTACTAGTTTCAGGAATATAAACCTTGGTCTCAGCATGCATGCTTTGAGGAGAAGTCCCCATGCATCCAGCACTGCTAATAAAGGAATGTCAGCTCTCTAACCTCTCCAACTATTTGGACAGTTTATTTCCCGGGTTTCGGTGACAGTGGATGCTGCACCTTTCCTGTCCATCTGCCAGCACCTTCCTCAGCCCGGGGCACTGGGGCTTTCCCCTCCACGCCGTGCTCCAGCACGGCAGCTCCTCTGCTGGGCACCCTCCAGCCACGAGCTGCATGGGAAGGCTGTGCCAGGGGAGCAAGCGCAGGGCTGGGCAGAGGGCAGATCTTCCCCTGCTCTCCCCTGTCACCAGAGCCTCTGCAGCCCTCCCTTCTCTCCCCTTTGTTAGATGCCAGCTGCTCACCTGTGTATGCAGAGGAACAGGAAGCCATGGAATTGAAAAACTCCAAAGGAACTGAAACACCTGCACGGGGCAGCACAGATTTGGGCTTGTGACCTCAGCTCAGATGTGGTGACCCTCTGGATTTGAGCAGATCAGTCATGGGAGGGAAAGGAGCTAATGAGGATTCCCTCAGGAACAGGAAGCCAAGGGGGAAGAGCCCAGAGCTGAACCCCCACCCCACCTATACTTAACCTGGGAAAGGAACATACAGTACTTAGATGTGTTCAAAAAATAGACAAATGCCTCGTCATCTAATTAGTGATGCTCACAAATGGATGAAAGAGATTCCCTCTGTCCCTACCTACTATCCAGCAAACTATGAGAGCATAGTTACTAACTGGGCCTTGCCATGGAAGTTGCACTGCTCCCACCAGACACCCTCGCACTCACTGAGTCGACTTCTGCCCCAGTGTGAGAGAGGTGGGAACAGATACCCCTTCAGGGGGTTTGATGAGGCTGACACTTGGTCTGAAAGCCTCACAGAGGCTGACTTAAAAACAGTCAAAATCTACCCGTGAGAAAACTCCCTGACAACCTGCAGCCACAATGAAAGCCACCTTGACAGCCAAGAAGATAATCAAAGTAGATGTTCTTCACACATGGAGAAGATCTTCTTGCTGTGGAACATCAAGAGTGTACCAGAAGGAACTTGATTACAATATGGAACTAATTGCTTCTATAGCTAATTGGATTGCTGTTTCAATGGTCCTTGTGTTGCAGACAGCCCTGTCATTGTTTGCTAAGCAGCCAATCAGAACAAACCACAGTAGCTGAGAAAAAGCTAGAAAACTACTAACAGGGAATAATAAAAAACTTTTCTGTCCTTGGATTATGAGTGTGTCGTGTGTCCGTCTCTACTGCGACACCCCTTCCCATCATTTGGACTCGCCACCAAGCAACAACTTCACAAAAAGGAGAAATCAATTTTTTGGTAGCACCTTTAAGGACCTCACTACCCAGAGCCTGCTCCATGGGCATTAGATCAACACAGCTCAACAGTAGCTGAGCGTCTGCTGCTGACTTAGACCACCCTCAACTGGACTGACTAAACCCACAAATGTGCACAATGGTGCAGTCCATACGATTATTCCATGTATGAACGGCCACATCAACTGATCCTTCAGATTTGAAGGAAGTCCTGGCCATACATTTTACACCTGCACCCTCTACACTGCTGCAAGAGAAGGCTGATTTAGTGAGGTTGGAGTTTTGTAACTCTTGGGTACAGACTGATGAGAGTTTCCATCTTTACACCCAGTGGGAAGGTTTGGCCAGATAGCCCGAGCTGGATGAGGATCTAACAACTAGACCTGCCTCAAGGAGGAATATCATTTACAGACAGAAGTGAGCAAAGCAGCCAGGACAGGCCACCTATGTTCAACCCTTCATCAGGACCAAATTGTACCCGATCTGACCAAGGTGCATGGGCCACCTACACTTAACCAAGGAAGAGACATACATATAAATATATATGAAGAAATATCTACCAAATAGCCAAATGCCTCATCATCTCATTAGTCATGCACATGAATGGATGGATGAGATTCCCACTGTCCCTACTATCCAGTGAAACCAAAGCTCAGGGAACAGGCTTGGTGGACTCAGTGGGGAAAGAAGACCCTGTAGAGCCTGGTGTACAGTCAGCAGCCACTGTGGGGTGATCCCCTGTTGGAATCCAGGCCATCGCTGAAATACCACTACTGCCATTGTTTTGGTGAGCAGACCTGGCCTGACCGGGAGAGGAGGGAAGGCCTCCCATGGCAGCAGCAGGCAGACCATGGCTGAGACCCCAGGGAGTAGACCTGGCCTTCCCTGACCAGATTTGGCATGCTGGGGACAGGGGGCACACCTGGTCCCCTGTCCCACTGGGGTGACGTGACCTCCCATCCCAATGGAGGGCACACCTGCTGCCCGTGACCGGACTTGGCCAGGGGGGGACACGAGTGTTTCCCAGGCCTGGGTTCTGGTGCTGTCCCTGCCCACCCAGTGCCTGAGCGGCTCCAAGCCAGCCCTGCCACACGTTCCTCCCCCAGCCTTACCTCCCTGAACCACCACCCCCCACTCCAGTCCATGCTGACATCAGACTTGTCTCCAGCCTGCTCAAAAGTCCAGATCACACACAGGCACAGGCCATCCACTGGGACATTCCAGAGCTCTTGCATCTTCCAACGACTTGGCAGGTCACACCCAGTCACCAGTGTCCATGAGGACAACACAGGGCTCTCTACATCTTAAGGAGCCCATTTGGCACAGGCACTCACTCAGCTTCCAGGGTGACATCCCAGTGCTCTCCATGATCCTAAACAACACTGGGGTCATGGGCAATCCCAGGGGCTCCATGGGGACATCCCAGGAGTCTCCCATTTGCCAAACCACACTGACCTCACAGGCTGTCACAGGCTCTCAATGGCAACATCACAAGTGTCTCTAGGCTGCTAAGCAGCTGCCATGTCACAGGCACTCACACGGCTTCCACGCTGACATCCTAGAAGTCTCCATGATGGGAAAAAGTTGTCTTGTCCCAGGCACTCCCAGCAGCTCTATGGTGACATTGCCAGGCTGTTGAAGGCTGCAAAAGAACCATGAGGTCCCACGCTGTTACAGGGACTCCACAGGGACATGCCAGGGCTCTCCAGGCTGCTAAAGAAGGGCTTTGTCACAGGCACTCACAGGGCTTCCATTGTGACATGCCAGCGGCTGCTGTGCTCCTAAAGATCAGTGAGATCCCAGGCAATGGCAGCAGCTCTGGGCTGACATGCCATGTGTCTCTAGGCTGCTCAAGAACTCTGACGGCACCAGCAGGGACAACAGTTCCATGGGGACATCCCAGCTTTCTCTAAACTGCTCAAGAGCACTCAGGTCACAGACCCTGCCAAGGATCCCACCCTCACAATCCCAGAGAGAGTCAGGTTTTTCAAGAGCCCCAAGCTCACCTGCATGAGCCTCACACGCCTTCCATGGTGACATCGCAGGGCTCTCCGGGGCTTCCAAGGAGCCAGGAGGTCACTGGCAGTGACAGGCGCTCCATGCTCACATCCTAGAAGACTCTGGGCTGCCAAAGACAGGTCAGGAGCAGTCACACGGTGACATCTCAAGCCTCTTTAATCATCCTCCTCTCTCCCTCACCCTCGCCACCGCCACTGCCCCTCCCCTGCGCCTCACCGCGCCCCACGGCTCCCGGGGAGGGAAGGAGGGAGTCTCTGGGAGCCGCCGCACTTCCTGCCCCCCGCCCTGTGCCCGCACAGGCAGCAGCGGCATCTCTCGAAGGCCGGGGCCCGGCTCTCCAAAGCCGCCGTGCCCCTGCCCCGCCTCCCGCCTTCATTGCTGCCTCACTCCCTCGCCCCGCTGCGCTCCTGCTCGGCCCCGCCGCGGGCTGAAGAAGAAGCGGCGCCGGCGTGCGACAAACGGCAGCAAGGCAAAAGACTCCAAGCGACGCACCCAGAAATGTCCTTGGCAAAGAGACCCCGCGCGTGGCCCGGCAGCGCCCGCAGCCCGTGGCCAGCCTCAGCCGTGCCCGGCTCCCCCTGCTCGCCGAACGCGCTCGCTGCCCCCGCGCAGCCTCCTCCTCTCCCGGCCCCGCCGCCGCCACCCGCGCCTGGGGACCCCAATCCAAAAGACAAATGCAAAAGAAAAAGCGGCCTTTTCTGGGGGGTGCTGCCAAAGGGAAACAAACACCTCCCACACTCCCCTCCAAGAGCCCTGCCCATGGCCGCTCCTCCGCCTGCCGCGCTGAACAATCAAACAGCCCGCAACATCCAAGCCCAATTCCCTCTTGGCACCTGGCAGCAGCAAAGCCCAAAGCCGGCCAAGGGCGCCCGGCCCCGCGCTCTCGCGGCGGCCGGGGCAGCTCGGGCCGGGCTGTGCCGCTCGCTTCGGGCCGGCCTCTGCCGCTCGCTTCGGGCCGGCCTCTGCCGCTCGCTTCGGGCCGGCCTCTGCCGCTCGCCACGATCCCACAGCCGGGCTGCGGGTGCGGCTCTGCGGGCTCTCAGGCCAGCGGGGCCGGGCCGGCGCAGGCGGAGCCAAGGGAGGCGGCTCGCCGGGAGCCTGGGGCGGTGCTCTGCGTGCGACAGGGAAAAAAACCAACCTTCATCAAAAAGTACTCGGCTGGGACGTGATGGTGAAAAAGAAAGGAGTGCGATTTAGGGGACTGGGAGCTCTCCGGGGCACAGGAGCCCTGGAGCTTGCAGCCCGAGGCGGCTGCTGCCGCTTGCCAGTGCCATCACATCTCTTGAGCAGCGTGGAACCCGCTGGGATGGCAGCACTGAGGCCCTGGCAGTGCCTGTGACATCAGGGCTTCTGAGCAGCGTGGAGACACGTGGCATGGCAGCACTGAGAGCCTGTTGTGGCCTGTGAGCTCGGTGCGCTTCACAAACGGGACGCTCCTGCCTTGTTCCCATAGAGCCCCTGGGCTTGTTTGTGCCCTCACTGTTCTTTAGGAGCACGGAGAGCACAGGCATGTCCTCATGGAACATCCTCCTGTGCCTGTGACACAGCGCTGCAGGAGCTCACTAAAGTCCCCTGGGATGTAGGCACAGAATGACTGTGAGTGCCTCTGAGCACACGGCTCTTCATCACGCCCACAGAGCTCTGGGGTAGCCCCATGGGAGCCCTGGGAGTGGAGCTGAGGTCAGACATCTCTGGACACCTGGAACCACCTGGGATGTGAGGATGGAAGCCCTGGGAGTGCTTTTGCCCCTCCTGCTCTTTAGCAATCCAGAGAGCCCTGGGAGGTTGTAGCAAGACACTTTGGGCTGGCTGCTTTCCCTTGGAATGTGGTCAAGGCACTTGGACAGTGACCTGCTTCCAAAGCTCTCAGTGTGGATTGAGAGGGAGCAGCATGTGGTGTTGAATGCTGCTGAAATTCCTTCTGGCTCCTGAGCCTGATTGAAGGTGCTGAGAGTGAGGCAAAGATTGAGCAGAGGAGCTGCTCAAGGGCCCTGGCCACAGCTGCGTGTCAGTCAGTGCCATTCCTGTGTAAATGTCAGCAGCCTGGAGACAGCAGTGATGTCCCAAGTGCCATCCTGCTGCAGCCCATGAGCTCGGTGTGCTTTGGCAGATGGGAGAGGCCTGGAATGTCCCCGGGGAGCCCCTGGGCTTGGCGGTGAGCTCAGTGTTGTGTAGGAGCACAGAGACGGCTGGGAGGTGTTTGTGGAAGGCCAGGGAGTGCCTGAGGCACAGGGGCTGTGTGGCACCTGGAGAGCCCTGTGTTGTCCCCACGCAGCCCCTGGGAGTGGGCGTGAGGTGGGAAGTGTTTGGAGGATTTGGAGGCCTGGGATGGCATGGGATGTCAGCATGGAGGGCCTGTGCTCAGGTGTGGTCTGGTGCCTTGTGGTGGTGCATTGGCCGTGGGTGCCCTTTTTCAGCGCCAGCAGGATGGGAGAAATGCTGCTCAGGGCTGGGCCTTGAGGAGCTGCAGCCTGGCTGAGCTCTTGTGGAGTTGATCACAAACACTGAGTGCTCCCAGCCAGGGCTGCTGCTGTGTGCCATGCTGCTGCTTTTCTGCTTTTTCTAGCCTTGGCAACATGGTTTTGGCCTGAATGGGGAAGTGGTGTCTGCTTTGTGTAAAAGGTGGAATACGTGCTCTTTGTCACAAGAGGGAAACACGGAGTGCAACTCTTACTAGAGACGACTGGCAGGCAATTAGAGCAGAGATTGATAATTAGAGCAGATGTTTGAGCAGTGGTGTGTGGAAAGAAGCATCTGACTGCACGTTTGACAAGAATAGTGTGGAAGGAAGACTGGGGAAAACAAAATGAAAGGGAAATGAGTCTAAAGGGGCTGTAACACATTCCCTTCCCCGGTGCCTGTATTTTAGGAGTATAGCTCCAGATTCTAGCACTCTGTGGAGTTATAAGAATTTGGGGATTTTAGTATACGAACATTTTATCCCCAGAAATTAGATAGTACTTGAAGAAAATTGAAAGGAGACTTTAGAATTTTGTGAGAAAACATTTGGTAAAATAAATAAAAAAGAAAAGTGGAAAAATAAAAAGGGCAGGGAGGGTATATAAAGAGTGGTTAATATTCTACACAGGTGACCAGAAGTAGATAAAAGACACTTAAGGAGAAGATGGGGACTTGTGAGAACAAGGGCATGCCTAGAGCCAGTCCACTAAGATGTGTTTTAGTATATTAGAAAGAAATGGTAGGAATTGGAGGCTCTGAAAAGAAGGGAACTGGAGTTAAATACTGTAACCAATGGTGGCCTTTGTATAAACTGGAAGACGGAGCAAAGTGGCCACTTAATGAGACTTTAGATTATAATACTCTGCTGTAGCTCATGTTGTTTTTGAGAAGAGAAGGAAAATAGGGAGAGGTTTCTTATGCCAACCTAATTTTTTTGTCTCCAGAACCACCCCAAATGGCAAAGAGATTGTGGGATCGGGCCTCCCTCTGACCCCATGGTGTTAGCCCTTGACAAAGAAACTAGAAATGACAAGAGAGAAATGAAATGGTGTTCTTTGGTGTGCAGAATAGGCCAGAGATGTACAAAACCTGACAAAGTTTATCAAACAGTAGCACAGGAACAAGAATGAAGGGATTGTTTGCTCAAGCCTCCCCCTAGGAGAGGACAGGAGGAGGAGGGTGACTCAGAAGGAAGACGGTCTCCAACTCCAGCTCCCTGTCCTTCACACACTCCCATCTCATCCCGCACCAGAAAACATGTGTTCCAGGCACCTTTACGGGAGGCAGTGGGACCAGAGGGAGAAAGGAAGTTAGTTCAAGTCTACATTTGACCTGGAGGCGTGGGAAAAAGTTGCTAAAAATTATCAGAGTGATTGGATGGGCACTGCTAAATGCCTACAGTTTATAATAAAACAACATATCCCAGAGTGGAGTGATATGCAGTTGTTGTTAGATGTTCTGATGGAATCTAAAAAGCAATTGATTTGAACAACAGCAGGGAATTTAGCAGATGATGATTATCCAAAGTGGCAGAGAGAAGAGCAGAAATGCAGAAATGCAAAGACTATCAAGAATGGATTGCAAGCGGGATGGAGAGAGCCATTGCCAAAAGCATAAATTGGTCAAAGTTGTCTGAAGTGAAGCAGGGTCCTTCTGAGTCACCATCTGAATTCCTGGATGGTCTGAGGGAGGCTCTGCGCTGATATACATGGCTAGACCCTGGGACTGAGGTAGGAATGCAACAGTTAGTATCCCTCATTTGAGGGGCATCCACTAAAACTATTGCACACAAACTTCAGAAGCCTTGGGGAGCAAATGCAAGAAATGTAGCAACCTTATTAGCTGAAGCATGGAGAGTATATAGCAATGGAGAAGAGAGGTACAAGAAAAGAAGGGGGAGACTGGTAGTAGTGGGAACAGAAGAGGGGAAAGGAAATCATAGCCAAGGACTATTTAAACAAGGAATAGCCAGACAAGGAGCACCTAGACAAGGAGCACCCAGTCCAAGTCTGCCCTGGTTAGATCAAAGATCAGTGTGCAGTTTGCAAACTATTGGTCATTAGAAAAATGAATGCCCAGAAAGGAAACAAGACAAGCAGCAAGGAAGAAGAGGCCGGGAGAGAGTAATTGCAGATGCAAAAGAAGACTGAAGAGGACTGGGGGAAAACCTTCCCGAGCAGACCCTCAGGTTATAATGAAGCTAGGGGAAAATGAAAAAGGAGTAGAATTTTTGCTTGACACGGGAACTACATATTTGGTTTTAATTAAAGCTTTAATGACTGTGGGGGATAATTCTATCATGGTAAAAGGGGCAACTGGCCAATCTGAAGAAGCATGCCTTGGTAAATTGCTAAAACATAAACTTGGGAAACAAGAGGGCATTCACAAATTTTTGTAAATACACAATTTTCCAATGCCAATTTTAGGAGCACTTTTAAAAATGGGGAAATTACTCTGGAGGTGAAGATCAACAGTATTTAGGAATATTAAGTTTAATATTAACAACCATTGAGACTGGAGAATAGATTAGTGAGGAAGCAATATATTAAGTGTTTCCTGATTATGGGCCACTGATGTGCCAGGGAGAGCAAAGAATGCACCCCCTATACAAATTAAACTTAAGGAAGGGAAACAAGGGGTCAGGATGAAGCAATACCCCCTGAAACAGGAAGAGAGGGGATCAGACCGGTCATTGAAAACTTTTACAATCGGGACTGTTAAAAAAAAGGTTAATCTGATTTTAACACTCTTCTCCTACCTGTCTGTAAACCTGATGGGTCATACCCAGTGGTACAAGATTGATGAGCCATTAATAAAATAAGAGAAGATCTCTATCCTGTAGTGGCAAATCTATCTACCTTGTTAACATGTCTAACCCCTAAAGGCTAAAGGATGGCCTGGGTGCCTCAGAGCTGTCACAGCAGTTGTGCTGAACATGCAGGATGCACACAAATTCACCTGAGGCCAGAAAATGACTGCGCTAGTGTCCCATACAGTGTGCACGGTGCTAGAAATGAAAGGTGGGCACTGGCTTTCCCCACAAGTATTCCTGAAGTATCAAGGCATCATGATAGAACAAGATAATATAGAAATAGTGGTAACTACCATTGCCAACCCAGCTTCTTTCCTCAGCAGAAATAAAGGGGAGCCGGTACACCACAATTGCCTGGAGACCATTGAAGCCACGTACTCCAGTCGCCCGGATTTAAAAACCACCCCTTTAGACGACACAGAAGTCTGGTTCACTGAGGGAAGCACCTACATCATCAGTGGAAAACGACACGCTGGGTATGCAGTTCCCACTTGCAGAGAGGTAACAGAATCTGGACCTTTGCCAACAAACACCTCAGCATTAAAAGCTGAAATAATTACTTTTAACTCACTGTGGTAGTTTGAAAGCAAATCAGTGAGAGACTCAAAGTCAGAACTACAATTGAATAGAAAAATGAATATAAATGCATTATTACAAAACCACTGACAGAGTCAGAATCCAACCTGACACCCTGTCGGTCAGGGTATTGGTAGCAGTCCAATTAGATGGTGGCTGCATCCCTCTGGGAGTGATAGATGTGATTCTGTTGAAGCAGTGATCCTGTGGAAAGGTGTAGTTGTCCTCTGAAGGTCCAGTGGTGGTGTAGAAGGCTCTGGTCTTCCTCTGGGAATCCAGTGGAAAAGCTGCCTTGTGGTGTTTCAAATCCCAGATTCTATCCAGATAGGGATGCTTGGTTCCTCCCCCTGGGCAGAGCATCTCACAATGGGATGATGGAGTTTTATCAGTGGCACTCAATGGCAAATTAACTGGAGGCATCAGGGACAAGCAAAGCAAAGTGCCCCAGCTGGCTCCAACAGCTGGCCCATGAGAAGACATGGCCTGGGGCCATCAGGGATGAGGCAGGAACACTGCCCCACCCGGCCCCAACATCCCATGAAGATGGTGATAGAATCCATACCATTGTAACCTAAGACACGGACACCATAGAAGCTTGTCAAAATAGAATGGAGTAACTTTATAGAAAAGGGGGGACTGCTACAAGGGTTTTGGACTTTTAAGGATTAGTCAATGATTGTGAGGATTGCCAAATTTTGCAGCTGCTTACTGGACAATACATGCTGTTTGCTCGTGCTTGCCAAGCAGAGAAGAAAGATGTAAGGGAGGTGAAGGCCATTGATGAGAGGAAGAAGACCATGACGGAAGATGCTGCTTTTGGATCCTGAAACTGGTTTCAGCCAGCTCTGAAGTTGGGAGTCAGGCCAGGATATCAGAGTATGTGCAAGGAGACAAGGTGACCCAAGGAAGACTGGTTACTTCATCCCAGAGACCCCAGCCCACGACCACCAGGAGGCACAGAGCAGGCAGGAGCATATGGAAATTACTTTTGAACTCCTTATAATATGAAGTGGAGCTAGGTAGTGAATATGTATAAATGTATTGTGTAATGTAATGCATATGTAACCTGTAACCTGATCTATACCAAGCTGAGAGTCACTGGCAGTGCCCAAGGTTTGGAGGAGCCATCCCCCTTGTGCCCGGCGCTGTATTCAAACACACCTGCCCTATAACTACTGAGCTGTGGGGTCTTATCCACACCTCACCAACACGTAGTGCTTTTCTTTCTGCTGTGAGTTTCTCTTTCTCTCTGCCCTGCCAGGGAGCCCAGCTGCCACTGGCCCACCTCTCCCCGCTCCCCCACTCCTCTGGCACTACTCTGAGTTTTTGCTGCACTGCAGCCTTGCAGCCCCCTGCCTGCCCAGACGTCCTGCTGTCCCAGCTCACTGTTCCCGAGGGTCTTGCTGCAGCACCGACATCGGCTGCCCTGAGGGTTTGTGAAGCAAAGCCTCTCCTCCATCCCTCCCTGCCCCAGGCACAGCCAACATTGCTGTGTGCTACCTGGGCTGGTGCTGGAGCGCCCCCAGCAGCCACGGGGGAATCATCACACCCAGAGCGTCCCCTGCAGCTGCAGGGGAATCATCACACCCGCCTTGTCCACCGAGAGCCATCAGCATCCCCTCCCAGCTATGACTGGAACTACACCAAAAGGGAAAGGTTCCTGAGGCATAGCAGGCTGTCACTGGGTTTGTGTTCTGTTTGTTGGTTAATGCCATAGCTGTTGTTATTTGTTAGCTTTGTTTTAGATCCTAGTAAAGAACTGTTATTCCTCTTCTCATGTCTTTGCCTGAGAGCCCCTGGATTTCAAATTTATAATAATTCAGAGGGAAAGGGATTACATTTTCCATTCCAAGCAAGGTTCCTGCCTTCCTTAGCAGACACTTAGCAGACACCAAGACAGACAGAAGGAAATAATTCTGAATGTTTTATTTATTATCACAATACATTCCACACACCCCACCCCAGCCAATCCCAATCCACCCCTTCCAAATTAGGATCCCATTTCTCCCAGTCTCCTTCCAACAACATCTCAACCTGGAGGCTGAAGAATCCAGTAATTTTGGGGTGGGTTTGAGATTTTTTGAGGTGGAAACAAGGCATTTTGCTATGGAATTGAGCCATTTTGGAGAAGGATTGAGTTATTTTCAGTGGTATTGGGTTGTTTTGA